>VYZQ01018527.1:20860-37439 GCA_013400655.1 Mystacornis crossleyi
TAATTATAACATCTACCTGCTGCCAATAAGTTTTCTTAAGTCTTAACTTAAGGAAGTCTTAACGCATCACTGAAATACAAGGACATTTATACGTCTACTTAAGATACACAGAAGGGGAAAAAACAGGAGAGAAGTACTTTCGAATCACTTACCGGAATATAGGAGTGTGACCAGGCTTCGGTTTGTTCCAAGTAAAGTGCGAAGGAACAGAAAGAAATTGGTCTCCAGGCAAGTCTTTTTTCAAGCCATGCTGAGATCCAGAACAATCATCTACTGGAGTTTCAAGGGATGACGACAAGTTACCTTGCTCTTCAGGACAGATATCTATTTTTCCAGATAAAGTGGCAGTCTGATCCTCTGAGGTCTTTCTGGTTTTTAGAGGAATATCAGTCTCTGTACAACACTGAAATGGTGAAAGGCCAGAATTAAGGCCTTGTACATTATGAATGGAAGTGTTTAGCCACGTGTCTTCTGTTATGCTTCCTCTGGGAGAATGGCCAGGTGATGGAGTTGGAGAATGGTGAGGAGAGAGAGAACCAGCATAGCAAATCTCAGCACTGGAGTGTCGTCGTTTCCCACACGGGGATGTAGGTCTTGATGAGGGCCTTGATGTTGGTCTAGGGCTTAGCCAATTTTCATCTGTAATACTAGTTCTAGGAGAATGACAGGGAGACTGTCTAGGTGACAAGGCATGCCCAAATCCGTAAGGCTGCTGCCACGATTCATCACCGGGACCTCTCGGAGAACCACCGGGTGATGCCAAAGGAGAGCCAAGGGTAAACCGAGCAGCTGCTTCATTTAGCTCTGAGTCTACGTCATCATAAACATGGGAAATGGATTCACAAGAGGAAGCATCTGAAAACCAACTCCTGGATGAAATGCTGCTGGCAGGGCTCGGACTGAGGGATGATTCCCGATACGATGGCTCAAGGGGAAGATAGAGATGGTCCCGGGAAGGCCTTTCCATATACTCATTTTCTGTGCCATTTGTGTGTAATTCATCTTCGTTGGCCTCAATCCCCTGGTGACAGTTGGGTGAAATCGATGTGATTTGAATGCTGGGGCACTCAAAGGGTTTGGGTCCACCTAGTGGACTGTACTTGGATTCTGGTACCTCGCAAGGGCCTTCATAGTTCTTGTGACTCTGAAGTCTTGTAGGAGGCGTCAGAGGAGAGGAGTGAGACTGCAGTCCATGGCGAGGAATACAGATTGGCTGATTGACAGAGGACGATGGCTGGTCTACATTGAAGATGTATATGGACGCACAGTCATCTGACTCAAGATCTGAAAACAAAATTAAGAAAGAAAAAAAAAAGTTGTAAGAGTCAGAATGCAATACATGGAAAAATGCCATAAACAAAATCCTTTGCTTCCCAGATATGGACTGTTATCAACATCCTAGACATTTCCCATTATACTAGTTACACAAAATAAAGCTAATTCTTAATTTTAAATTTTCCCCAGTCAATTTTACAGTGAAATATGACTACAGTATGGTTTTCTATCATAACTCCTGTTTTCAATCAAATTTCACAGCTTATACACATCTTCAGTCACTGAAAATATAATACAAACAGAAAAATGGGTTGAAATCCTGAACAGATGTAAGCTTGAACACTCAATTCCAACTTCACCTTTCATAACTGTATTCTCCTTTAATAATTAAGCATTTTTAATAAAAAAATCATTAAAAATTCATCTTTTTGACACAAATAGGACTAAGGTACTTTCTGCAAGCCCAGTCAATACTTACAAGCACCAGAACATCACATTCATAATATTTATCTACTTTAACAATAGAAAGCATCTTATAGTGACTGAAACTCGAATGAAGATTACGAACTACTAAAAACATTCAACCAAAAGAGACCTAACAAAGAATATTATTACAGATAATATGAAGAGTAATATTCCTAAGACATATTTTTTTTTGCTTAGAAAACTCTCAATTGCCTATGCTAAATAGCGTTTTTCAGTGCGGTCGCATGAAGTTTGAGCACAAGTTGTTCATCAAAATAAGGCAAAACAAAATATCCTCAGATCTCACTAACTTATCCAAAACACAGGAAATATTCCAAAGAAAAACAAGCAATTGAGAAGGAGTACAAGACCCATCAACAAAATCAGCAACTTTATCTTACAGAACTGAAGCAGATTTTCTTGTCCCACCTCTCAATATTGAATTAACTGCCAATATGAGACATTTGTCTGAAACGAGTAGAAAACACAACTTTTTTTTGTATTTCGTAGCCACTCTGATTCCACTCTTGTTTCTTTCCACTTGTAAATAGGGTCTTCACTCTTTAATTTTCCATATATCCAGGCTAGATGACATTAACTGCATGTCTGGGTATTAGGTCTTTTTAAAAAATTATTTTTATCCTGACTATCAGCAGACTATTAATATTTGTTTTAAAATAAATGTAGTCTCTCTCACAATCAGTTAAAATAACCAGGCAGGAAGCTATGTATTTTAGACCTTTCCATGCTGAAAAAAAGTTGTTAATCAAGTCAACCTATTAACAGTCTCACTAATGGCAATCAGCTTAATATTAACTAAAACAGAAACAAAATAAAACACCAGCTCCTCACAGACAGGGAAGCATTTTCAAATGAAGTGAAACCTGTAACCAAGGATGCACTACTTTCCTCAGACTTCATTAAAAAAAAAGACAAAACAAAGAAGAAAAGGCTGACAGTTCATGGGCAGGGAACAACTCTATAAGAAATCTATTAAAGGAGGCATAAACTGCATTTAAGGAGTGCCTAGTAATATTATAAACACTGTGATTTTATATGTATTATGGTTATGTATGACAATTATCCATATTATATATAATTAACTACAATTATATGTTTTAAGAGCACAAAAAATCAGTATAGGTTGATTTCTAAATATTTACACACTGAAAGGATCAGGATTCTCAGGAAGGACTATTGCGTGTATCACAAACAATTAACACAAGCTCACTACACTGAGCACTACCAAAACCACACTTCCCTGTCCTTTCACTAGGGTAACAAACATCTTTTAAAACATTAATTCAGAGTCTTTTGCTGTTTTCCATCACAAAACATGAAATTCAGGCAGCAATTGGTTATAGGTTTTCCACATCTGTTGGTGTATTAATGTGCAAGATCACAGTTGTCTGTTTCCTCAGTATTAATAAAAGGATAGATCAAGGGAAGAAAAAGGCAATCCTAATAAAGGCTATTATATCCAGCTTATCAAAACCTAGAAATAAAACAGTTACAGCTACAGAATTTTTGAAATAACAATAAAAACATTTTAGAAAAACAGCAGTTGAAAGTCTTCAAGCCCTGTGTAACTATTTACTGTCATTAATGGTTTTAGGAACAGTAGCACACATTGTTTGCACTAAAACTCTCACCACTGCAAAAAGCCTTATTTCTCTTGCACCAATAATCAAGAAATCTTAAAATATTTAAGACTACTTCTCTACTTCCAGTGTCACAGGGATTTACAGAAAGCAGATGTACATTCAAAATTTAAGTTTCACATGGCTGAGGTGAAGAGATGAGACTGCACAGAATTTCCAACACCAGCAGGGAGGAACCGGAGAAGAGATGGAGCAGACAGGAGACAGCACTTTTCTGACTCGGGCTGCTTTGGTCCTCCTCCTGACAAACAACCTCTCCTGAGTTTGGCACTGCGATCTCCTGTTACCCCTCCCCAGCCCCACACGTGCACACACAAAAAACAGGAAGCTGGAAACCTAATGAATATCCAATCCCAAAAGCACGCTTAACACTGTGAACACAATATGGTTTGAAGTCTAAATCACCCAAATCATTTTCAGACACAACTGATAAAAGATGTAGATTTATTTCAGTCTGCACACACAAATCCTTTCCCTTATAGTTCACGTGTTAAAATAACCTGTTAGTTGTGCATAAAAAAGAACATTAAGACCTTTACAAATCATGTAATTAATTCTACTAAATTATTTACCAGTAATAATTTTTGTCCAATTAAAGACTGCAGAGAATCTAATCCGGAAGAGCCCTCTAACCTATCTTAAGGATCTAGTAAACATACAAACAAATACATGCCGAGGGAAAAAAAGAATGAAAAAAATTAGGTGATAACCCCTAAAAGAGAAATAGTGAGAATAGCACAAAACAAATCCAACACAGGGCTTCAAGAAGCAGAGGGTACACAAACAAAGGAGAAGTCTCACAATAGGCAAGTGTAAGGCAAAAAAGAGTTATAAAGAAGCCCAAGGGAAAAAAATGGAGTTATGGAAATCTGGTTACTTAATAGGAGAGCTATTACATCCAAACAATCCTACTGGGGGAGGAAAGACAATAAAGAAGTAAAACTGGCCAAGCCATGAGGCCTTCACTGATCATAAAGTACAAGAAAGCACTCAAGAACAGAAACCACGGCAGATTACAAAGGTAGAGCATAAAAACTACCACAAGCACATGGGGGCAAGATGCTAGATAGGACAGACACAGCAAAATACAAAGACCAAGAGAAGCAGTGCCATCCACATCAAAAGCCCCTCATGACACTGCAAAGGCAGGTGCGCTAAATGCTTTTGCATTAGTAAGGACAACACAATAAATTGCTAACAGCTATACAGAGTAAAGAAAACTGGACTAAATAAAAGGTTAAAAAACACTGAAGAATTATGGGCCAATAAGTTCAACTTCAGTTTTAGAAGTAATAGTAATACTTTATTTGTTCCAGTAAGTATTTTAAAGGAGACAAAGAAACAAAACAAGTCACTGTTTGCTCAGAACAAACCATGTCAAATTTTGCTTTATGAACAAAGGAGATCTGGAAAAATGGCATAGAAAGAAGCTCAGTTTTGTTTTTACTTACTAAGACTTTTAACACTACTATGCACAGAGAAGCCATGGGTCTTCAGAAATCTACTGAAGCCTTCTTCTCCACCCTACTGAGGTTCACTACGGAGGGATCACAAAAACGAGCAGATGCTCTATATTCACAGTGTATAAGCTAAATAAAGCTGCAGACTTTCACTGCAACCTTACATCAGGCGTCTGTGTCATCCATTGTCAATGAGAACCAGAAGGTTGCTCATTTTGAACGTACATTTGCTACTGTCTGGAAACAGAGTCCTGTACAGAAGCTCCTGTTCAGTATTAAAACAACACTGGCTCATCCCTTACTAAGCTGCTAACTACACTTCAACATAAGCTGTCTAACTGGGGAATATAATTCAATAATATCCAGAACAACTGCTTTGAAAGTACATTTTGCTTGCTATTTGCTGTATCAGAGTGCATATTTAGGACTAGCAATGCTTGCCCACCAGTTGTTCAGTCCTCGATGTACTGGCACATGCACATGTGCAGCTGTGCACTCAGCCAGATTTCTCCAGAGAAGGAAGGTCAATTACTATCAAATGTCTGAACACAAGCCCTGTGCCAGAATTATCTAAACCACTTTATTATTCTAAGTTTATAAGTCCATAAACAAACATTTTCAGACAATAGGAGTTGCTGTAATGTACGAAGAAAGTGCAACATGACCTAGGTCTTATAAAAATACTACTGTGAAAACAGGTTCAGTAATCAAGTCCTTTAAATAGCATGAAAGACCTGAACATTGACACAGACATCTATTATGTGTCTGAGAACATGTGTGTTCTCAGGCAAGTCTGTCTCACTTACAACCTTTAAAAAGAATGACCAACTTTTCTGTTTTCCAGTTCTGTCATGACAGTCACCACTATCTCTTTCTAAACACAATGATTACAAAAATATTTGTAAATAAGGACAAAAAGCATATGTGGTTGTTTTTTAATTTCATTATTCTGCAGGTTTGAAGCAGTTTATGTATTTTTTGGGATGAAAGAGGAGTCTTAATCTTCACAGGGAACACAAAATAGCCAATAATCATAGTTTTCCTTTTGTGCACTTAAAAATACAAAGTTTTTCTTGGTACACTATCGCACAAAAACTCTACAATTGGATGTTTAACTTCAGTTTTCCATTACAAGCTATCGGTTCTCCAGAAACACTCCCTACAAGCTTAAACACCGACTTAAAAAACCCCACAACCCAAAACTGAAACATAGCAACGTATTAGTTTTTATAAGGAGTACAACTGACTAGTAAGCTAAATACGTTATTGAAAAAGAATTAATTGTGAAAAAAATTAAAGTAGCAGGGTGGAGTAGGGGGAAACACATCCTTCCAGACCAAACGCAGCAATATGTGAAGCAGTACAGCAAGGTTAAGTTTTGAGAAAGGGGTGATTTACGACAACTCTCATTTTATGAAGCAGTTCATTCTCTTCCATGGTTTTGTGTTCTGTTTCATGGTCATATCAGATTATGCAAAAAAGGATAAAAATAAATTTTACTTTTGTCAATCATGTATGCCAGAGGCAGCTCTGTCGTGTCAGTCACAATTTCACTCATTTTGTTTTGTTAAGCAAGAATACCGGAAATGTAGAAGAAAAATAATCTTCTCAACAGTGGGATCTCATCAATGAGTCTTTTCCAAATTCTAGTCTGGACAAGAATTCATTATCCTTAGTAGAAATACAGAAGAATAAAGAAAGAAGCTGCACCAGTTTAAGCAAGAGAATAATCCAGCATATCAAATGTTTACAACTGACACTGACTAAAATAAGAACATACCGGCTCTTGGGGTGTAACTACAGCAAGGTTTTTCAGCAGCAACCACCCTCCCACACACCTTCACACACAAAGGGGGAGGGGAAATGAGAAGAGAGGTTCTTTTAACACAGATGATTTTGGCAATCATATTTACAGTGCACTAACACCTGTATATACACAACTGACAGGATGGCAAGCTTTAGGACACAAGGGGAAACAAGCAACAGGAACTGCAGGTGTTCACTAGTGCTCACTATCAAATAAAAATGTAACATGCAGCTAAATAAACCCTTAGGCCACAGCCTGGTACGCATTTAAATTAGAACTGTTGTCTTAGTGTACCTCCAGCTTCACACTGAAGTCATGAAATTAAGTTTCAAATAGTGAAAGAACAGCTTTAAGATACATTGATAAAAAAGTTAGGTACAAGGCAGGTAAAGAATTCAACTTGTAACTGTAAGATTCAATAAGAATTAGTCATGCTAAGTTCAGTTACAAAACAGAAAATAGCAACCGGAAGCGCTAAGCAGTGTTTATACCTGTGCCTTCTCCAGCTCTCCTGCTATTTCTGGTTGATTACGAAGCATGTCTTTAAACAAAAATTTTCTAAAGTTTTGGGTTCAGTATTTAAGCATTATTCACTAATACTCATAACACGTTAAAAAAAAACTACTTGCTTTAAAAACCTCCAAGTTCTGTGGGCTCCTCTTTGGTTCCTTTTTTTAATCTGTGGCTACATCATTCAAGAAGACATGGTATTTCCCTGCATAATAACCTTGTAGACAAAACAGAAGCTGCTGCCCTCTAGTTTGACAAAGCCTCGTTTGTCATTCACTGTCAGATCACAAGTCAGCTTAACATGAGCCAGCAGTTCGGAGATATTAGTGCAGAGCCCTTCGGAAAGAGCACAATAGATGGGCACAGCAGGTACTAGCACACAGCACGCGCAGCCTTTTGACACTGCTGTTCCGAAGATGAACGATCCTACCCTGTACGATCGGCTGTGAGAGTCTGCAAAGGGACCGCAGCCCTGCAATCCCAGAGCACTCCACATGGGTAGCCACGGGACCTGAGAGAAGCCTGATCGCTCCCAAAGCGGTGTGCTGTGCTGTGCCTGGCCCACTGGAAGGAGACCGAGCATAAGGGTAAGTGAGAAGATTAGGCAAATACTGAGTGAAGGGAACAAAGGAATTAATCATGTGCTGCAGTTGCCAGCAGGCCAGGTTTGCCTAGATTCTTGGTATTGTGGGCCAATTTACCAAGCACAACTCTTCCTTTGTGGGGGCAAAACCGACGGACTCCATCAAAGGGCTCTCCAGTTATTCAAACAGAATGAACTAACTCACCTAACTCCTACACGGATACCTTCACCACCAACTGACTTCTAACACAACGACCTTGCTCACAGCAACCCGTTCCTCTGTACAGAGACACTGCCAGTTTACTGCTCCAGGCCTGAAGCAAGCACTGAGCAGTAGCCAAGACTCCTAGATCAGAAGGTGTAAGTAGGGCCATATCAAAGAAAACAGACAGGAGTGTGCAAGAAATTTGTGTATTTTAGTTTACAGGAGAGTATGGTGACTCAGACCAGGATCTTTGTGAAAACTGGTAGAAAAGGAAAGCAGTAACCCAAAGCAAGATGTCCAAGTAGGGAGCAGTTACATAGTGGAGGGGAGACTGAAATGGAGGCATCCCCTTTCTGATTATCAAACAGAGCATGACACAGAGAATGAGAACTGGTATCAAGAATATCTGAACAAACTTGTTTGGGAACTCTTCACACCTCGGCCAAATTACACTGTACTTGTGCAGCTAGCCTGCATGACAGAGGGCAAACCATTCCACAGCAGGCAATCCTACCATATAGTTAACTCAGTATTTCAAGACATTAATTATTACAGCTTTTCACCAATATTTTATAATACAGCTTAAATGTGGACTTTGGGTGCAGGAAACTCAAAGGCTGCATACATCAAAGGACCGTAACGAGCCAAAATGACAATCTGAAACTGCCTTGTTTTCCCATCTGCTCACACGAATATAGAAACAGAAACACCTTGAACTCACTCTGCTAGATTAATACAGTAAAAGGCAGAAACAGCAATCAGCCAAATGAAAAAGGAGGCTGAAGCTGAACACGAATACATTTTTTTTCAGTAAGGTTCAGAAGGATGTCCCAAAATACAGATGGTGATATTAGCATGCCTCATGACTGTGCCATGTCTAACTTTGCATCTCTTCTCAGAGTCCTAAATAGTTCGTGTTTATTCCAGCAGGAGTGGAGGTATCACCACATACTGTAAATCAGCCTAACCTCCTGCCCCCAACACAAAAAGCTTGGCAATTTGAAAGACAGCAGCATTTGCTCTCAAAAGACTAAACTTGACAAATTACACTGATGAAATACAGAGACTCTTAGGTAATTTAAGGAAGCTATGCAAAATACAAAATGTTGACAGATTTTCTTAGTAGCTCTTTGGATTAAACCATCTATTTCCTTGTGGCCTTGTTGGCCTTCAATCTCATCTTCTTTGGGTTCTCGTTTTAGGGACCAACTTCTAGAAAGTATCTAAAGATACACATGAGTAGCTATACATCACTGCAGATATTATTACAGGCCATTATGCAGCAATCAAAGCAATGAATCATTGTCACTAACGGTTAATAAATGTAATATGACTGGATTAGCAGTTTGTCATTCTGTCACACTTTCATTTTGGCTATGAAGATACAGAGGACTACTCTGTAAAACAACTTTAGTTACAAAGTAACAGTTTCTGCCCTGGCCCAACTACAACCTGTCATAATTCCTTTCCCTCTTTAGCACAGAACAAATACTGCTTCCCTGAAAGTATGTTTAAGTCATCTTTCCATTTTTCCAAAACCATTAAAAAAATTAAAATACGGGATTAAAAAAAAAAAACCTCACAGCATTTGTTCACAAAGAAGCCCTGTTAGCAGCCACTAAAACATTAAGACTCTCATTAACCCTCTGCACCAACCTGTTAAAAAAAACCCAAACCCAACAGAAATATTTAACTTCATTCAAGAATTTTTTCTATATTAAAAGTATGTCACATTTTTAGAAGCGATGACTAATTCTCAAAGTGCAGCCTGATAAGCCATTTTTGAGCAAGCAATTCCTATTAATCTAAATAATAATATGAATAATATGATTCTGTATTTCTGGCATTAATAAATTAGCACAAAACACCTGCTCATGTTTTTACCTACAAACATCTTTCATGCAACCTCAAATTAAGTTTTTGTTTCTGCTTTAAAAAAACCACCAAAATCACCACACAACCCTAACAAACTATGCACAGAGTTCTATTTTCATGAATTTACTGCTGAAAGATCATAGATTTGTAGTCAGACCCCCAGAAAGTTCATTCTTCTCTCCTTCTTTCAGACCTGTAGTGCTTCAGATTCAAATTCATCTTCCCTGAATGATTTTGAACAGTTCTACGATGTTTTAACGTTCTGTTCTGCAGTACTTACAGATGGGTGTACTAAAGGTAGAAGAGAACGCTGGCTTGTTAATAAGCTTGCTCCTGCTGCCCTGCAGTTTTACTGAGCCGTACTGATCATTTCACTCATCTTAAATTCCACTGTCATTCGAACCCCACATGGCATGCCTGGACAAATGCAAGGACTTGGATGCTGTTTTACTGGCCGGGCTCACTGCCAAGCCTGCTCCACGTACTTCCCTGGCCCACTAGGGCAGCTTGAGGCAACAACTCCCGTATTTACGTTATTTCTGTGAACAGCCAAACTGCTGCTTACTATTGACCCAGGCCCCGTCTACTCAAATTTATTCTCTCTCATTCACAGCAACGTTACTGAGCTGGCTACACTTCAGGTGGGCTATGACAAACTGCTTCCAGTTGGACAACACAGACCAAAGGAATGGGACCATCAGGTTTTAAGCAGAGGGCTACTTTTTACTTTGGAGAAAGAAAGCTTATTTCTAATTTTCAGAAATATGTAAGACAAAAGCACTAGCCCAAATGCTTTTGTACCCTAACCATCTCTCACATCCCAAATCTCAAGGTTTGTTTTCATTTACACTCTACCCACAATTCAGATGGGAGGGAAGGGGACAGAGAGTGACATGCAACTACAAATTCACGAACAAAATAAGTGATATTTTGTCAAACCGAGGACCTTTCTCAAATCCCTGCATTACATAGTGACTCACTACCTAGTGGCTCTCGATGCACTGTTTAGTGATCAAAGAGCCATAGTGCCAAAACAGAAAAGTTATTAAATTAGATTTGCTGCAACTACAACTGCTTTGCAGCACCACACAAAAGATTTTGGCACTTTCCCTGAATGGTCTCATTCTGGTCAAGTTTCATTCAAATAGGCAAGATTTCATTTATCCAGAATACTGTAAAAAAAAAAAAATCACAACATATTCAAACATGTCAGCTTGCCAGGATTACCATCTTAAACTCTTAATTGCCAGGCAATTCTTGACTCCATTGATACTACTTTAGTACACATTTTCCTTTGGTTCTTTTTCCGTGTTCCTCTAAGTTATCTTTAAGTCACAAGGCCCTCTGTTTTTGGTCAGATGCAGCTGTTCGGTTTTCCCTCCTCCCCCCATCAGCAGATTATATAACCACAGCCTATATGACTGATTTGCATTGTGTCCCTGTGTGTCAATCTCTCACATGCAGATACCACCATCCATTAGCTTGTAAAATAAAATGATAGTAACTCAATTTCCTGCAAGTGGTGGTTTATCACAATACATTTAATACTCAGTTATCTAATAAATAAACAAATATGCCTGTTAGAAAGTGTCATTTATATTTAAGAGAGAAAAAAAGAAATGGATTCAAGTAACTTATCCATTCCTTTGTTAAAGTTGCACCAGCTGCTCCTATTCTTAACCCACATGAGCACTCTTTTGTACAGCAAATGTTAGCAAACCAGCACAGACAACTGTATTTATATGGATGGCCCAAATTATACATATTAACCACAGTTACCATCTTGTGCAAAGACTTTCTCTCCTACCCATTTATACAGACAACCAAATCTAAACAGAATCAAAATATTTAAAACAATAATAACACTTCAAGTGAACCATACAGGTGTGCAAGATAGCCTGTTAAAAGATGTCTCAAGTTCCACTCACTCAGCTAAGGAAAGCAAACTTTGCAACAGTTCTGGACGGGCTCTACGTGAACACAAAAACGAACTTCTCCACGAGCAATCCTCGGTCAACTCACACCTCAAGTTCACACTACTGCCAGCATCCAGCCCTTAATTTTCCACTCAATCTAATTATAAGACTACTCTCTCTTTTCTACTTCAGCTTGACTTTCTTAAGATTAATTACCTTAATCACGATCTTGGGGAAAAGAACAAAAAGTTCAGCCATGCTGCAAACTCCCATCAACAGCTTTGGCTGTTTTCTACTCTCTACCAACAATCCCTGACAGCAATATCAGTCACGAATACAATTTAGGAAGGGAAAAAGGATACTTTACATATTAATGATCAAGGCAAATCTATAAAGACCAGTATTGTGGTGGTGTGTAAGTACAAATCAGTGGCTTTAAGCCTTCTACGACATATCTAAATGAAATTACATGTACATAGTGCCAGTTTTTGCTACAACTCTGCCTAGCTGAGGGAAAATTCAGCACCCATCATCACTTCAGAGCACTTGGTATGTGGGCAGGAGACAGCTGCTGAGCAACCCAAGCAGCTCCTGGATGCTCACAGAGAAAGGTCAGACACGAAAACCTTCAAAAGAAAAGATCAGGTACTACTCTGACAGTCACTATAGCAAAATGTGTATTCCAGTCACGACATCCAGTAACAAATCAATAACCTAACAGCTCTAAGCTAAAGGAAAAAAATCTCAAAGGAGTAGAAGTTATCAAATCAATGAAAGAGCCAAATCCAGACATAGTGTCCTTATCCATAATGAGGCTGCAGCTCACAAAGACGTTTTGAACTGTCACTAAATTCATCGCAGAACTGGGATATTTTTCATATTCTTCAGGAGAAAAGCAAGAGATTGTAAGATTCATTTGTAACAAGATTACTAAATAGTATTACTTAACCAAATGTTAAGTCACAGGAAATATGAAGAACCCTTTTTCAGCTTGTTTCATGGTTTCCAAGAAAATAAAACAAATACTATGAACCTGAAGACCAAGGAGGGTTGTTTGATCAGTTCTTTAATATGTACTCATATTGTGGGAAAGCAAATAAACAAAAGCAACCAAGGAAGATTATTTACATATTACATTAAAATATTAATTTCTCCTTCCCTACTTCATAACCCAAGAACAAAAGGTGGAAGTTAGGGTGAAACTCACATATTACCCCATTTCACTGAGTAACAAAACATTAGCTCCTCTTGAGCTCTTAGAATACTTAATCAGAAATAACAGGAACATTTTAGACAGGATTCTGAACAGCAGCATCAATAACTCATCTGTCAGAATTTCCTAATTAATTAAATAATTCATTTTCTGAATACAGAACAGTTTCCAGCTTCTAATTTTAAGTTAGTCCCAATTTCAGATACCAATAAGAAGCAATTTTGCATGATACAGAACCTTACAAGATCCTGAATTCCCAGCTTAGTACTATATACTCCAAGTACAGCTTTTACCTTGCAAAAGCTCATTCTTTAAAAGATGAACCCCTAAAATAAAACGTCAGCTAAAGAAAATATCATAGCAACTCATATTTGCTTCCATTTTGTGAAGTTCAGCATTTAAAAAGTATAACGTGTCCTCAGCAGTGTGAAAACTTAATGCAGTTTAATTGCTTAATAAATTCTAGACAAACTTCCCAAAATTATACTGAATAGTATTGCAAAACCGGTGATGGTGAAGGGAATGGGGGCACCAGTACAGAAGTATTCAAGCTAAATTCAGTTACTCAAGTGTCACATATTACATCCCAAAAATCTCTTCATCCAGAAGACCAAACCTGGTGGCACATCAAAGACGGCCACTGACAGCTGCATGGCAATCTGTTACAGCAGACTGTGGGGGACCTGAACACACTGTAATGCACACGCTGACCTGGACACTTCAAGTGCAGCTGGTACAAGGTGGCACGACACAATCGGATGCTACTGCAGCTACTCAAAATTTTGCAACAAAGAGCTCACCAAAGAGATTTGGTTCACTTCAGAGTGATCTGTAGCATTCTTTGGGCACTGGAGGCTTGAATTTCTCGGTCATAAAAAGATGAAGCTCATTAGTACCTAGAACGGTACCAAACACTTTTACTGCTTAACACTACAAAACCAAAGTGACAATTTTTTGTTCTTTGGGACAAGGACATTGAACAATCAGAGGAACAGAAGGCAAAATTTTGCAGACAGTACCTAATGTCCAGTTGAAAGAAGCTGAAGAACTTTTTAGAGTCTTTAATTTAGCAATTACCTGAGCAAATTTTTACCTCCACTCAAAAACTACATGAAAAGGGCTACCCCTTTAATTTCAAGCCAAGTATGCTGCAAAGACTGCAGCATTACACTAGGGATTTAAAGCATCTTCACACCATCTTTCATGCATTCTCCTCTGCAGCAGGAACTACAACTTTCAGATCGGGCAGTTAAACACTACTGCAGAACAGGGGTCTCAAGTCCTGCCACTTAGCACGAAACTCCAAATGTAATAACTAAAGATCCCAGCTGATTTGATTCATCTCACTGTTCTTTTAATATCATAAAAAGGTTAATCTATTGCCTGGCATTAGCACTTTCTCAGTAGCTCAGATAGCAAAAGTATTTCAAGGAAATGAAAGAATAGCTCACTTTTCCTTGGTTTTGACTACAAATACAGTTAAATACAAACATGCAACTCTATATACTTATGTGTGTACATAGATAAAAGAATAAAATCCTCACAACACTAGAGTAGTCTCAGTATAAAAAACAGCATTAACATAGATTTCCATGCTATTTACACAAGAACTTAGTACCTGACACTTCTTTCATCAGAATGTCAGCCTCAAACTTCTAGAGATAAAGCATGAAGGATCAGAATGTGGTTTTAGGTGTTCTCCACGATCATGGAAAACTTAGTAATTTTAGTATTATTTACTTCAAATTAAGCAACTTTCCCTGTGACCTACATGTTTTATTATTAGCATACATTTGAAAAAAAATACCCTTATGCTTACTTTGCAGCACAACGGATACCACCATCAAAGGAAGTGATATGGGATTATGAAATAGATGCTTTAGGGAGCTCTAAGAACTTTTTTTTTTGGTTCATCTAACTAATATATTTGGAAGAGGGGTAAGAGAAAAAAAAGATTTCCAGTATGGGACTTCTCATATGAATTCTAGTTCTTCATGTGCAAAAAACATGGGGAGAATTAACAGATGAGCTCTGGCAATACTTCTAACAGAATACATGAAGACAGGGACCTACTCCAACCCTTTCCCCCGAAGGCCACAACTGTGCACAGCAGGCAAGATCATCCAGAATTCTACAAAACAGTAAAATTACTTGAGTTTCAGATGCAGATGCAGAATTTCTTACTGAAAGCTACAGCAAACAAATTAGTTCATGGTCCAAATATAACATTTTAAAATTTGACATGAGAAAAATTTTGACTTATCAAGCATGGAAAATTCTCTGTATTCAGAGTAATATCTGAACTGCTTGTTAAGGAATGTTACCCAAATACAAATATCATAACAGTGAGTTGATACCACACCAGTATTTCCAGTTTTCTGAGCAACTTGTTCTCTCAGTCTCATCTATCATCAACAAAGGAACATAGTTTAGACTACCAGTTTTATGTCAAAATAATAGAAATGGGGGTGTCATAATTATTTCTGTTGTCATCTGTTAACATGTTTTCCATTGTTTTCATATGGTGCTGTAATGCATTTATTTAGCTTGCAGAATTCAGGCCCCCTTCACAAAACGCACCATCTGCTATTCCACTAAGATGGAAAATAGGTAAAGAAAATCTTCCCTTATCTGAACGAATCTGCAAAGTAAATCTGAGCATCAAGAAAGTTACACATTTCTAAGAAGTTAATTCCGAGTGTTCACATACAGGCTGTATCAAACAAATTTTTTCTAATTAACTTAGGCAGACAACCGAGTCGGAGAACTAAACAACATGGCTGCATCATTTAGCCTGGATACAGTCATGTTTCAGAGCTATCTTATCATCTAACACTTAGACATAAGACAGCCCCTTACCAATTAATACTTATTTCAAGTAGGTTAGAAAATAAAGCAGGCAGCCATCAAACTCTCGTACAGCTAAACAAGGCACAGCTGGCTCTTATTGATTCTTCACACAATAATTCACAGGGAATACTTTGTTTTCTGCAGTTTAAAGAAATAGGAGCTTTTAAAAACAGGATTTCCAGGCTCCAGTACTACAAAACAAAGTAAAACGGAAGCACTCTGAGATGTATGCATATATTTGTACACACGGACCCAAAGGGCCATCACATCTCGACACGCGGTGTTCGCCCATCCACACGTACACAAAGTCTGCAGGAACACACTGGAGTAACTGGGATGTTCTATATACGGGAAACACTTCGGTTGAAACTTTTCATCCCAAGAGCCCGAACACTGCTCTAGTCCCAACCCGTTAACACTTTGCTGCTCTCTCCCCTGTCCCTCACCGGCCCCACCGCGCTCCCCGGGCTCGGGGGGCGTGGGGCCACCAGATCCAACCCGGGGCCTTTTCCCCACCGGAGCCACCGCGCTCGGGGCGGCTCCTCCCGCACGACGCGAGTTCTTGGGTTTCTTTTCCCAAAGAAAGTTGTTACGGCAGGGAGAGGCCCGGCCGGCCCGGCCCATCGCCCCCTGAGCCCCCGCGTCCCGCGGGCCGAGGGAGGAACGGGAGCGGCGCCGGGAAGCGGCCGCGGCCTGAGGGACGGACGGACGGCGCCGCTCCCCACGGGCTGCCGCCTCCCGCAGCGGCGGGGCCGGCGC
>VYZQ01018527.1:37598-60660 GCA_013400655.1 Mystacornis crossleyi
GGCCGCCCCGCCGGCCAGCAGCGCCCGCCCCGCTCCGGCCCGAGCCCCGCTCCGGCCCGAGCCCCCCTCCCTGCCGAGCCCGCTGCCCGTCCCGGTCCGGCCGTGCGAACCCTCCGGCAAAGCGCAGGCGGCCCCACGTGAGAGCAAAGGAGCAGAATTCCCTCGCGGCGTGCGGAGTGTTACTTTCTAAAACACCGCATGTAAATAGGTGGTGCTCTTGGCACCAATTAATGACTCGAGTAATTAGGTAGGATGGCGTAAGCTGAGGAATGTCGCTTGGGTAACAAATGCTGGCTCCAGGACTCTAAGCTGTTTGCTACTTGCCTTCCGGCTCAGTGGGAACAGTTGCAATCAAGCAAACAGAACCATAGAATATTGAGCTGGAAAGGACCCACAAGGATCCCCCAGCTCCTGCACAGGACACCCTAAGAATCCCACCATGTGCCCGAGAACCTTGTCCAAACACTCCTTGAAATCTGGCAGGTTTGGTGCTGTGATCCCTTCCTTCGGGAGCCTGTTCCAGTGCCCAGGCACCCTGGCTTGCACTGTGGCACTTCCTCACGCACTTCACTTTCTGGTCACCACAGCTGCCGCACCAAGGCTGTAGAACTGTGGGGAATTCTGCTCCGAAACCAGACCTAAAAAGAATTTTGAAGCATGGAATAGTGTGTTCACAGTCTTGCATTTTGTGAGATCTGCATCTAAAAGTTTCAACCATAAGGAAACCAATTAAAATATTCCGTAGCAATGTATGTCAGCAATGAAGGGAGCCCAGCAGTCAGGAGGAAGAGCACAGAAGCTTCAGGATACTCTGCCAGCATGACAACATACCGTAATCTATAGTTTTGCCTTGCACTAAGGTGCAAAGACAAAAAGAAGGACAAAACAAAATGTAGAATTTGAGCTGTTCTTGCAGCAGGAGCATCTGTTCCCTATTCTATGGTTCTAACTTAAATAGTCACTGTGTGCTGTGGAATTAGTAAAATATTAACCCTAAATACATATGATCTAGGAAGATTTTAGGTTTGTGCTGAAACTTGAGCACTGATGGAATTTAAACTACTACTCACAAATAGTCAAGTTTGCTTATAGACAGTTATGTAACACTCACAGTATTATTTGTTATGGAATGTGAAACTCATGTTAACCAGAAATATCATTGCTATCTCTAAGGTTTCATTAATCAGTCACAAAATCAGCTGAACTAGTTAGTGTGTTGTAACTCTATGGCCATCTGGAGATTAATATTGTTTGATTCTAAAATAATTCTAATTGTTTCTATGCACAGTATCTTTCCATGTTTGTCGCTGTTTAGACAGATCCAAACAGGCATATCATAATCCCAGGCATGCATTTGTACCTGGATGTTCTCACTGGAGCCTGTGAATGAAAGTGAGAAAAGAAGGCTCACATGAAGAGGAATTAGCTACAGTGAATAATCCTCAATCCAGAGGCTCTTAACAGAGTGCAGTGAGTTCTCTGTTAATTTTTTCTCTCTGTGCACTTCTGAGGAAGCTCAGTAATCTGTGCTGAAGAAAGCAAGCCTAAATGAAAAGCTACTTTGTGACATTGCAATTCTAGTGGAAACGGAATGCATAATATTAAAAAATACTTTGCAGAACTTGGGAGAGCAGGAGATTGCCCAAAATGGGAAGTTGCTTCTAGTGCAAAAGCAGCCATATGTTTTTTACTTGTAAAGCACTGTCCTTGATATTGTCACTTCCCACACACCACTAGCTATTTCTTTACTGAAAATACATGAGCAACTACAGCTACTGTTCCTACAACACTTAAACCAAAGATTCATGCTCTTGTTAGGGTAGGCAATTCCCTCTCCTGAAGGAAGCCTGAACCTTTATAAGGAGCTCACACCCAGCTGGCCTGTAGCCTCTTTTTATCTCTAAATCCAAGGTCACGTAGCAAGACTAGCTGGAAAAGTATGTGTAATTGGATTAACTGTGGTTAAGAAAAACCCTCATACATTCTTGAATGAAAACAGATCTACGATGAACCAGTCAGTAAAATACAGTATATGTAAAATGACTTTTAACAGCTAAGTTTTGTCTAAAAACTTTTGGGTAATCTTTTGCTTTTCAAAGCAGCTGTATTAGACTTTGTCTTATTGTTAAATAATTGTTGTGTCAGATTACAGCAAAGGGAGCAACCACAGCAGTTTCCTGTTCTGTTATACCAATAGATTATTCGTTATGCATGTCCCTGGTGAAAAATACAATCAAACTTGTTCTCTTCATAAGGGGGGATTTGAACACAAGTATTTGATCCATGTTCTTTGATAAGATGTTCAGAGTATATTTCTAACAAATATGCTAAATTAAAGATATTAACATTAATGACTTGTTCCTTTCTCTTAACTGTAAAACAAATCTTGTCTCTCCTTTTTTTTTGTCTCCACTATTCATTCAGAAAGCTATGATATACGCAGGACAGTTGGTATAGCTTTTAGTCCTACCTACTGCTGTCAATTGAAAAAGAAAATGGACTACATGTCCAAAAATAAAACAGAGTAATTGGTTATGACATGACTGCCTAGCCAACAAGATAAGAATTTAGAGAATATGTAGAAGGTAAGGTGGTATTTATAACAGTAAACTTGATAAAGCTTTTTACTTAAAAAGCAGATGTATATCTTTGAGTTCAGTACTTCCATTGCCAACATCATCCTTTCTTTTTATCTTGTCTTCACCATAGCTTTCATTTTGCTGGCTCTGTTGTACTGCACTAAAAAGCACATCCTTTCTGCATTTGAAACTGTAAAGAGAAACACACCTTCAAACCTCTTCTACACAGCTAAAGAGTAATTGCGGTGTAACTGGGAGTGAGTTGGTAAAACTCACTGATGTGAGTGAGCTCACATCAGTTTCCAGGGAATTATGTCAACCTCTGTGCTTGAGGTCCAGGGCATGGATGGCTGATTTGGCTTTTGTTGGCTACTGAGAAATGAAACGGTGGCAGTAACAAGGACAACTTTATTTCACTTGTGGTTTTGTGAGGAGAAGTTGCCTTTATTTATTCATTTATTTAATATGCATAGGTGGTTTTTGTCCTTGTTACTTCCAGGCTGTGTTATTGCATCCAGATGGGGATACACCTTGATCTGGTCAGGAGCTGGAGTTATTGCATGTGCCTTGAGAAGGAAGGAATGCGCTTCCTGTGGTATTTGAATCCTTTCCAAACTGTGGCTATTTTTCAGGCGTGTTGTGACTTTCGGCTCCAAAAACCTGAGGGCTACACTGTGCTGTGTTTTATTTTCCACACATCATCCGATGCTGGATAGCTAGGAATTCTGGATCTGCAGCCACATCCCAGATCTGTATTTGTGTTGGAGTAATAGGGATTCCTCCCCCCTTCCTATGGGCAGCAAATCAAAGCCAGCTGTGCAATTGTAGCCAGAATAGGCTTTGGAAGACGCATGGTCAGGCATTCGTTCTGCATGATTCAATCAACCAAACAGCCTCGAATTAGGAATATAACACAGAAGGTTGCATTTCATGTGCTTGATCTCATTCCCGTTTGTGGTTGAATCTGGACCTATTTAAAAGCCACACACACCAGCGTGGCATAGAAAGGGCAGATGAGAAAGCACAGAGAAAGACTCCTGGATTGAGCAGATAGTGTTCCTTGGCTGCAGCAGTGGTTATGCCTTTTACAGCTGCTATTGAAGAAAGCATGAGTACCACAAGGAACATGTTTTGATCAGTGTGTATACTTAGTACTCTTAAACTCATTTGCAAATGGCATACAAACAAAATTATCGCAGCCTTCTCTTACAGCTAACAAGGCACATCCATTGTCTAAGCAAGCAGAATGGTGGTGTGTAGGAGAAAGACAATATTTCAGTATAGAGCCTATGTTGAAGAAAGTTAAATTCAGCAGTCATATAGGAAAGGGGCTTGCATTCTGCACACAAGGTCATAGGTTATTTATATTTAATATGTGACATCTGGCATTTTAAATAATTTCCTTGGCTAATTACCAGTGCCTGGGTGAAATATGAAACTTCTGCCATTGGGGAATTAAAAGCAAAACAAAAACAAAAGTAGATTGCATAGCATTGGAAAGTTTTGTAGCGAAATCATGAGTTGTGCTAATTTAGGCATTAAAATACACAGTAGCAAAAAACAGAGAAAAAGACAGTAATTTGACTGAACTTTGATACATTTTCAGTGAAAATCCATAGTCATCCTTTTAAGATTTCCTATGCCATTACTTAATTACAACACTCCTATCTGGATCTTGAGCTTGATGTTTGATCAATGGGGCATTTGTAATAGCAAGATTACAAAGCTAAAAAAAAAAAAAAGATTGCCTACAAGGTGTGTGTTGACAAAACCATACCCACATAAAAACTTAATGAGGTCACAGTCTCATTTAACCATTTTACAGTTTTCCCCAGGAAGTTTCATCACTCTCCTAAACCTACTGCAGTCATATTAAATACACTTTAATATATTTCTCTTCAATATACTTTTACATTAAACAATCATTGCCTTGCTTTATTATTTGTTTAACATGCCATGTAAAGCAGACATTACTTCATAAAGTTTGCTGCTGCTTTATATTTCTAGAGTTTTACAGAGCAGCTTGCAATCCTCCCATTTGGAGGTTACCATCACACATGTTGAAAGGACTAGAGGGTCTAGAAATCTGGCACTGAACTGCATGGCTCTCCTCACAGACTTTATATTCATAGTATTTTGCTCTCAGAACATCAAGTGAAAGCAAAGTAAAATTATCAGCTGCATTATTACCGATACCAGCATATAAAGACACTCCAGGCACAAGTACTTGCTTCTGAAACGATTGCTTTTACAGATACCTTAGAGTCTTATTACAAAGCCTAAAGTGGTTTGTGAGTGAAATCAGATGACAACCGAGATTGCTACCAGAACAAGAACAAACTCCTTTAATGCACAGTGATGTTTGCATAAGATAAATATTTGTGGAAACTCAAATGAGGTTTCATAAAAGCTCTTAGGCTTGATAAAAAGACTAAGATGGCATTTTACTTATTTTTCCATATTTTAACTTTAATTTTTGACTGTTCACTAGCCAGCAGACAGTCCTCTTGTACATTACTGGGATATAGAAAATACAGGCTCTGTTCCAAGCTTCTCCCTTCTCACAGTCTAATTTTCAGACTTCAGAGGGGCACAAGTAACTTGCTATTTATATAGACACAAAACACTGCCTTAGTTTCCCTCTAAGGTGAGGGTAACACAACTTCTGTTCTTCTTTTCACTTAGATTGCAAATGCATCTGAGTAAGGACTCTCACATCTGGAATACTTCCTATACACTCCATTTGAACAGTTAAGCAGCCTGGCCAGGTGACTTGGGCTGGTATTTCTCTCTGCACTGGACAAGGAGAAGCATCACACAACTGTTGTAGCTAAATGGAACCCGAGTCCCTGAGCCTTTAGCTATTCTATCCTAGGATCTATAAATACTACGGTCCTTCTGTGGAATGGTTCTGTTTTGTTCAAGTGTAATGCATGTGCAATTTAAGTTGCAATAGTTTTTCTGTATTTCATATATACATGTGATATCCTTTGATTAGCTTAGGTATAACCACAATCTCACGTGCTTGCGATTAATATATCCTCCTTATTTATTGTAATTTAATAAATGATACATAGACTTTTCTTATCCATAAGTTAATGTTTCTTCATCAGTATTTTTCATTACAGCTTTTCACCATAATACAGAAGAAGCAACTAGAATAAATGTATTACTAAACTTTTCTTGATGTGCCTGTTCCCAGGTTTCCACAGGAAGCCTAATGGGCTCACTCTGGAGTGAGCAGGACTGTCAGCCCTGTGCGAACCACTCTCGTGCCCTTGACTCAGATCAGGCTAAGCCGGCATGAAACAATGGGTTCCAATGGTCGGAAAACTTTAAAGGTTCCCTGGCAGTTTGGATATCAGACTTCCACCTTTCCTCTGTGCAGGCGGATCCATTCTGCAGTCCCTAGATCACATATGCTCACACCACTTGCTCAGTCTGTGCCTAATGAACTTTCTGACTCAACATCTGAATTTGGACACAACAGGTTTCAGCTGAGAGGTAACATGTGGAACACGACTGCCATACCCCAGCTGTTGCAGGTGCTTATGTGTCTGTTTTGCTGTAATCCATCCCAGTCTAAAGTCAAACAGGCCAGCCAGGTGGTTTACGTTTATTTTTGCCTTTGCACTGGAATAGAGGTGGTGGTTTTCATTAGCTGCTTTGCCTCTCCATTTTTTAGTTGATTGAGTTTCTGCCTGGCTTGATGTCCAGATTGCAGCATGTAAGAGGGTTGATTCTTCTTTGACAGAGCAAGGGCTGGGAGCTTTAACTATTCGATTTGGTCGCAGAATCAATCCTCATTACAGTCAGTCATCTGATCTTATGCTGCTGCTCCTGATCCTTATCTTTCTACCCTAACCCCTTCCCAAGAATAGGCTTAGCTGCATCCTCTAGCTCCTTATATGTTGGCAGAGTGGATTGGGATAAAGGTGCTGCTGTATATTAAAAATCTATGGAAAGGAGAAAAGACAAAACACAGAAAGGAATAACTGATTAAATACTATCTCAGTATTTTTCCTAGCTGGAGAATGAGATATTCAACTAATAAAGCTGACCCCAGTCAGCTCTGGAAGAATAATACTCAGTAAAAGTTCACACATTTAAAATTAATATAGTCTTGCTGTATTTGCAGATCCTATATATTTATTCATCAGATATGTATGTAAAGAATGGTTTGGCTGGTAATTTATATTGAACAAAACAACAGAGTTTAAATGAATGCTCACATAAAATGGATTTTTAACAGGTATTCAAACTAGAAACCTTATAGCAAGGGTTCATGTCACTTAATCATTGAGAAAACCAAATCATATGATCAGTCCTTTTGCTTTCATTATCAAAAAGGCCACAGATGCCTGAATATGCACAAATCATCCGTCTACAAAACCAAAATAAAATGTTTGACCTGCTGCTTACTCCCTTGGAGACCAGGGTCTGGTACTCCCATATGTTAGAAAGAAATAATACCAGTAAGCTACAAATATTTAAAAAAATACTTTAAAAACCAGTAAGAGAAAAGGCTAAACTTGTTAAATTCAACATTATATTATTTGATTGGTAACTAATTCTATGAGGTCTCTATCAAACTTAAATAGATTACCTTCCCATTAATAAGTGGAATTTGTCTAAAAGAATTCTATAACCCATGACATTAAGTGATTCATGTTAAAACACAGAATATATCCATTCTAAAACATGATACATACTTTAGAGTGATCAAAATCTTTTTCCATATGTATTTCATTGCATAATGTTCTTTTGAGGCATTATGATTGCTTGACTTTGACAGACTGAAAATATGATTATCTGTACAAAATGTCATGTGCCTTTATCACTTAAAATGTTGGCTAGTTAACACTTAAGGTGTTCAAGGCTGCACTGGCTCCTGGGAAAAGCAATGAACTATTCAGTTTTATTTTTATTCAGTCTGACTTTTTTTATAAAGCACTTTTTGACACCGAGGTTCACAATCTATTGATTACTCAGAAAGCAGACAACAGTTGCAAAATGTATCATTAGGAAACTGCTCAAAGTTCAGACTACTCCCTAATTTTGTCATTTACTTCTGGTTTCTGTGATTGTTAGGCAAAAATATCATAATAGTAGTTACATCCAGATAGTAACATTTGGGAGGCAAAGAATATAAGGTAATGGAAACTGGTCACCTCCACAATGATGGGTGAAATACAGATAGGGAGGTGCTAGTAGGTTTATGGCAATTTTTGCTTTAACTTAATAAACCCTTTTGCTGAACTAAATATACTCAGACAAGAAAAGTCTCTGGAATCTGCTACTTAGCTTTCCATTTGAATTAAAACATATACATCTTCTCCAGTTTTGCACAACTGAAAAAGAAGGAACAATCAATCAGCCATGGAGTGGTTTCAGCTGGGCAGGGATTCAGCAGGATTGTATGTACCCACAATCACTATAATGCATGACTTTTTTAGCATGTAGTAGCATTAAGCTGTCCTGATGGCTCAGCAAAAAAATGCTGAAGAGAACAACAGCTGCCCTTCTTGGTGCTCTCCTGCAGCAGACTCTAATCCTCTGGGTTTATACAGTTGTTCAAGAAACATTAAAAGGAAAAGCCTTCTAAAGAACCAGAGGCACCAAATGGGACATTGCTTACTCTAAGTTTTATCTATGTTAAGAAAAAGTGTATTTTATGCTTTAAAATTTTTTACAGTAGCACCTTCCACAAGTAGTCAATGTATTAAAGATCCATATCACAGAACACAGTTTCATATTTGTTATCACAAAGGGAGGGGTGTGTCTGCTACAGTATGACCATAAACTGAAAATGAATCTTTTCCAGTCAAGACAGTACATGAAAGTTATTCGTCTAAGCAGCTTCCAAAGCTGTAAACCCAGTTCAACTGGCTACCAGGCTCTGACTGTGCTTGGTACAAAACGATTGCTATGTACCAGTGAATCAGACAAAAGATCAAACTAAAAATAGTTTCAACATTGGTATTTATATATCTTCAGAGTATTAAAAACAGTCTTACTGGATGTCTTGGACTTTTTCTCATTGGGAATTCCCTAACAAATTACATTGAGGCTGTAATAAAATTGATTGTAAGAGTTTAAAATTAAGCTTTAAAATTAGTGTAGAAAACATATGTAAGCCAAGAAATGGTAGAGCAGAACTTGAAAGAAATCCAAACTTTTTAAGTCATAGAACTACACATAGGATATCCAAGCAATGTTAACTCCTATAGTAGTCCTTTAGCTGGAAAATAAATTCAATCTACTTTTTAATATGATTTTAACTTGAGATACAATTTCTTCTTACAGTAAATGATGTCAAGCATTTGGTATTAATGTAGAGCATTTCTGGTGTCAGTAATCTTGTGAAATATCTAAAACTCTTCTGTTAATTAACTGTAATGTCAATTCACTGTATGAGGCTTCATGTTAGGAAATAGCAGCTATATGTGGTTTATATTGCTAAGGAAATCACAAATAAGAAATTCTTAAAGGAAAGGAATGGTTGCCAGTAAACTGTACAAGACCAAAGGTTAAGTAACTCTCAGAACATGAGGTTATAGGTTGAAGTAGTTAAAGGGAAAATATCCCAGAAATACATTTCAGAAAATAAACTAATTAACCCATAATATCACCAGAATGACAGGTATTTAAACAAAAGAGAAAGGGTGGAAATAATTCCTTTTTTGGGAAATCTGCTTCAATATTTATAACTTTACTGGCCCAAATATGACTCAAAATTAAAAATTAAATTAGAATTCTGTAGGATTTAAATGCATTTCTCAGTAGTGGCTCAATTGCTCAAGAAAAACAGTATTCTGGAAGGGAATATTTTTTCTGCTTCCATTCAGGGTGTATTTCTCTAACACCTTAAGCCAACCTAATTTACAGCTGCCACAGCCTGGCCCTCCACCCTCCCCTTGGCTGCCCAGCGATTCGTGCTGATGTGAGCACTGCGCACTAAGGCAGCTCAGGGACCTGAGCCAGTTAAAGGCTCGTGCTCCAAAGAAAGCAACTTTTTGTCTCAGTTCCCTGAACTGGCTCATTATACGGTAGCATGAGTGCCACAAGGGAGGGACCTCAGCCAGCTCAGCTTCGGGCTTGTTTGATAGGAGGTCCTAGAGAAGCCCTGGGACCCTCAGTGTTCCGTGGTTAATCACTCTTCTGTGTGCCCCAGCGTCCACAGCCTAAAGAGTGACACGAACTATAATTAGCTTTAGGCAGGTAGTAACTTAAACAGATGAAACTTCACCAAATCTGATACTTCCAATACAGGAACAGTAACATCTTTCATCAGAAAAGTCACAAATGGCTCAGCACGACTTGTTATAGGTGGTTCGCTAGAACCAGCACAATAAAGGTGCAGTGGGATGGCTGCTCCCGTCGGACTTTTCTGTGTGGAAAGGGGGGTTTCCCCACACTTTCTTCCCTATGACCCCCTTGTATGAGAACTGCCTAAACTCACCAAACCGGATGGAAATGTCTCATTCGTTTTTGCTGTGTTAATTTTCTGCCTGGGGCAGAACAAGGTGGGAACGGAGTAATTTTCTTTCAGAAGCAGGTTTTTTTAGCCCAGCTCAGCCTGTGGCTGTTCCCTCGGTTGGGGATGCATGTCCTGCTGGGATGGCTGCTGGGCTCGGGGAAGGGGTGACCTCTCGCAGGCACTCACAAGTCACTCAGTGACACTCCCTTCCAGTCACAGTTCAAATAAGCCATACTACCTGCACAGCTTAAATGGCAGATCTTTCCCTGTGAAAATCAGGATGGAACCTGTATCTTGGTCATAATTTCATCACCTTAGTTTTCTTCACCAACAGCCCACCTGCCTATGCCCCAGAGCCAATTCTCTGAGGTATTTGATGGGTGTGTACCAGAGCTCTCTCATTATGCACCAATTTTGCAATGAGGCCACAACAAACATGTAAAAGACGGGGCTTTGCATGTAACACTGTCCTGTTCCTCTACTGTTGTGTGTCCACACCTTCTTCATAAAATTAAAACAAATAGAGCAATTTGTATCAACTGAATACATCCAGTTTCAAAAATAAGGTACTAATAAGGATGAAACTGTTGCTTCAACAGAAACTTCTCAGGTGCTTGCCTTTAAGCGCAGAGAGTTGGGGGAGGGGGGGAAGCTTTTAAACCATGGGATATCTGAAGGTTTGATCGAGGAACAGTATATGGAGAATGAATACAAGGCAGCAAAAGCATAATCACAGGTTTCTGACCTACCAGACTTGCAGGAAAAGCCAGCCCAAGTCAGGTACAGTACAGAAATCACTGGAATTGGTTCAATTTGACTGAATGCCAGAGCACACTCTAATCCAGGGAACAGAGCCAGACCTGACCCCATTTGCAGGACCTTTGTTGCTGTTTCAAACATGTATCTTTACTGTGCCAGATAACAAACCAAAGATGATATTAACATAGCAATTAAAGAATAATTAGCAAAAGAAGCAACACTTTGATCTGTACCAGTTACTTAGATTGCCATTAATGCCAACTGGGGTATATTAAGTACAGATTTTTCTCTAACAACATTTTAATCAATTTGAATAAATAAATTAACTTAGGCTACATGATAAGTTATAACACCTGAGTCTCAAAACCACCTCCCTTACACATTTAAACTTAAAATCAGCAACCTAGCCATTAAGGTAAATTGCAGTTATAACAACAAGTATTAGGAAATAAATTTAATATTGAAAAATATTTAATATTTCCAAGGCTTATAAGAATACGGTGTTAGGCAATGCCAGCGTAATGGTTTGGTCCTTCCCTCTGTGCCCTGGAAGCATCCCATCTGCTCAGTTGGCTCAGCAGAACCATTTGTGAGACCACCCCGTGAGCCAGACCAAGGGAACTGACCCAGCTTCGGGCTTTACTCGGGGGCGGAGGGGAGGATGGTTCAGGTCGGGTCAGTTCCCCCGATCTGCTGCACAGCGCGGCCCCACAAGGAGCTGTGTCAGCACAGCCACGCGGGGATGGCGCAGTGGCTGCAGTAAGAGCGCAGACTGGATGTCTAAAGTTAGTACTGCTGCCAAACGCTGTGTGTCATGAGACAAAACCACAGCAGCAGCCCCGGCCACCGGGCATGGCCGCGGCGGGCAGCGGCCCCAGAGAAACACTCGGCACTGAGTCACATCCACGCGGCCCACGAGCAGTAAAACCCCTGCGAAGGAGCACACGAACGAACAGATGCTATCTCGAGGATAAATGCTGTGGAGACATTGCTGTATAGCGACTTTAGAAGAAAAGCTGCGATGAGGCTGATCAGTAGGGAAACTTGGAGAAATTGAGACCGAACAGTAAATAATGAGGCTTATTGCAAGTGATAAATACAGGACTATTGAATTATTTGCTATAGAATTTCCTCGTGTTAACATTTGTTTAAAAGACATTTTGCATTCGGTAAAGAGAAGGATAATCACTTGAAAGGATCATTGTCAGAAAGAAGTATATGAAACTGTAGATCAGGAAAAACAGGCCAAAGTTTACTTCAAATAAGAGAGAATCTTTGAAACACTTAGACAACAATTCATCAATTTTCCCCTTCCCCACAGTTCATACCAGTAACTCTGAAAACAAACAGCCTATCCACTAGGGATGACTGTTGTTCTAAGCCATGGCCCTGAAGAATGTATTTTTTAGTCTCAGATACAAGGAAAGCTACAAAAGGTTAAAAAATGTGGGTATAGTTTAGATAAACATCTAAGAGTTTGGAAATTCATCTGAATGCTTTCTGTCAGAAAAAAATGTGCTGTAAGTCTTGTGAGAAAAAGACTTATTTGTGATGTTGCTGGCACTTTTATTTCTGTTCTCAGTTGGAATATGATGAGAGTAGTCAACCTCACACATGGTGTTTTGTCTTCAACAGTTGTGGGGAAAAAGTTCAGTTCTAAAAATAGAAGATTATGGTGAGACTTTTATCCTATGTAAACTCACTTTGCCTCTTGTTACTAAAAGAGACAATGGGATGGTAATGTAAAATTTTTGTTATTACTGAAAAGTTGCATGCAGTTAAAGAAGAGAGAATTGTTTTCATTTCACAAGATTAAAAAGTCCCCATATATTCAACTAGAAAGACAACTTCTGTTCTGATTTTTAGTTACATGGCACAAAATAAAAAATGCCTCTCAGTTGACTTGTATTGTAACTCTGACACCCACCAAGCTCTTATGACAGTGCCTAGAGATGAAGCTTGACCAGAGACAGCAGTAGGACTGGGTCTTAGCAACGAATGGAGCAAATAGTCTACCATCAATAAATTACCTCCAAAAACTACATTTCACTTCCAAAATGCCTTAGAAATGTATCATTCTTTCATTTTAAGTCAGTGGGATGTAGCCTCTAATATTAGTCATGAAAATGAAACTTGAACTTTTACATTATTTAGACTTGTTGAAATTTTTCTACCAACGGTTTTATGTGACAAATACACATATGTGCAGGGAAGGGCCATGGTGTACATGCAAATTCCGAGTGCTCAGCCTCACCAAGGGCAGCTGAAGAAACAGCACATCTCTTCCATAATGGCAATTCTCCCTTTGGATAGATCAGGGTTTTCTTTTCCTGAAACAAATGGGTTTGGTTTATATTTCCTTGGACTAGCACTACTGGGAAGCCTTTAATATTTCTAATGTCACAGACATCCACATCAACAAAGGCAACTAATATCTACAGGACACAGACTGATAAATGCTGCTTTTGTCAGCAGTTCTGTCTTAAACCATTCTTGTCTCCAGGCTCCTTGTTCCTTCCTCTTCTTTCTGCCTTGTTGCTCCCAAAGAACTGTTTGGAGGGGGGTGGAAGTGGTGTGGAGAATACAGGTTTTAACCTGCATAAGCTCCCTGATCTACCTATAAATCAGACTTGCACTACGAGGACCAAGGAGATACCTCCTTAAAAAGGGTCACACACAACCCTCATGAGGGTATCTCCTTCTCCCTCCCACCTTGGATAAGGCTGCAATTTCACACTGCTTTTGTGTGAACAAGCTTGTTGTTATTGACTCTTGCAGTTTATTGGAAAGTTAAAAATTAAAATATGCAACTATTTTATAACCCCACATGAATGTACAAACTTTTAAGATCCAGTATGTTTGCCTGTCCCCAACCAGATACACAATATAGGGATTTGTATGTATAAATTCATAGACAGAATTTTAAAGGCTCTATAACACAAAAAAAGAGCTGTTAAGCAGCTGCTCATTCCCCACTTTTATGAATAGAGGGCTGAGTTATTACTTTATATAATAGAGTACTTGTTTTTCCATGAGGTAGGAGGTAATCCCTAACACTTAGTCTGTTTACAGGTCATATCTGCCTCCCCAGTGATACTTCCAGGGCCTGGTAAATTTTCTGAAGGGCAGTGGGACCAGACTAAGTACCTTTCACATACTGACCAGGGTATATGTTCCTTATTTAGAACCTCTATAAAGAGATTCCAAAGAATATGCTTTTGTTTTAGGGAACAGAGGCACATTTTTGTTTTGCTCCTCCCCTCCCAAATATTTTCCTTCAGAAATGACTCTTGGTAATCCTTCATGCTTGTGTTTTTTTAATCTATAGACAAAACCCTGGAGCCAGAAGTCAGAAGAAAAGTCAAATACACAAATCCCTTTAAAAGAGCTTCTATCTTATCTAGGCTTATATAGATGTGGTAGGAACGTGGAGACTGGAGCCAACTGTATTATTTTTGCCAATCTGCCTTCAAGTGTGAATAATGTCCCAAAAATTTACATCTTTCCTAGATATATGTAACATGGTTCACAGATAACTGTGTAGTTTGTCTGTTACCTATTCCAGCAGCTGTGAGAAATACCTGGACTCCTCAGGAAGACATATTGTTCAAGATGTCATCACCTCGTTTATTTAGAAAATAATAAATTCTCAGGAGCAGCATCAAAGAGTAGTGAAAAAAGGTTAGTGTGGATCCTGGAACAACTTTTCTTTCAATTCCTTCCCCCGGACCTTTCCCTTCCCCATGCTTTTTTCCATCCCTTAGGCTCTTGGGGACCCATTCAGTACAGAGGATTGCTCTGCAAACCTTGGCTTCATTCACAGCCAAGTAAAGCAAAAGATCAGACTCATCTGCCTGTCTAGAGCAATCAGAACTTCAAGTTTATCATTCAGAAACCATACAGACCATAAGCTCAGCATTTATTTGGCCTCTGTATCACAAAGGACTTTGAGAATGGAGTTTCTGTCTTCCCTGCCTTGATCTGAGAAGGAGCATTACCGAATTGGAGGACATGGTCAGACTTGTGCAGCTGGTCTGTACTAAGAGATGAACTTCACACCACCTATAGCTGCCAGTCTGACTACACATAGAGCCACTCCCTAACCTGGTCCTGTCAAAATAATCTGCTTTTTGTGGCAAATTATCAGAGAACCATAGGAAAGGAATGAAAGAAAAATGCTCCTTTTTGTTGGCTCCTGTTACTCCAGGGACTGGACAAGGTTCTCACTGACAGTTGGTTACCATGGCTATTAATACCCTGACAGAAAGTGAATGAATACCGTGATTTAGCAGAAAAGAGTGAAATCTCACTAGGAAACCGTGGGACTATCATAGGAGTAGGCAACTGTATAGCAGTTTCTTTAAAGAGAGGAACTGATGGCCATTTGGAAAAAAGTATTTATATTTTAATGATCTGCAAAGTCTAGCCTCTGGCAGTTCTATTTTAAAAATAATCTCTTACAATTAAAACCAGTTAACTCAAAAACTGCTGCAAGATGAAATATATTTGTTCTCTTGTCCGCACTTAGAATTGGCAAAACTTTTCTTTGCTGCAGGCTAACTCCCCTCCAAATATTAAATGCTGCTATCTTACATACATAGAGAAGAGGCACAGCATCTGTTACCCAGTCAAGAAACAAGTCTGAGTGCCTTACTGCCAGGAAAGACAATTCACTTTGTACAAGAATGCTATTTGTCTGTTAGATATACAATACAAGAATCCACTTAGCTTCCATTTCAGTTCATTTGCAGTTGCCAATATCTACTCTTTAAATACTTCCAGCTGCCACTTTTGTGCTGAAAAGGTATCTGTTTTCATCTTTCACTTAGGACTGAGGCATTGTCCAAAGCGTCTGGCAATGTGAACTGCGGGGCCCTGGGTAGCCCAGGAACTATATAGCCTGGTTCAAAAGCATCCTGGATGGGAATAAGAGTTCCTGAGGGGCTCTTTTGGCAGCAGTGGCCCTCGGTTATCAAAAAATTCTACCTAACAAACCCACTTTCTTTTGCAGGCTTGTTTTTACCCTGCATCAGTTCCCCAGTCAAGCTGGCCAGATAGTTGTACACACAGTTGCTCTTGCAGAACTGAGAGTGTGATGCAGGGGCAGGAGGAGATTTCCACTGTACTTTTCTAGAATGGACTTCACAAATCACACTTGTAAAACGGACTTGACCACAGTGCATCCATATCATAGACAGAGGCCTTCAGCTGACACAGACACTAATCCAAACCTCTCCCATAGCACTAATTCCCCCACTAATTTACAAGTAGGCTGTGGATTCAATTATGATTTCAAAACGTTTGTTTTTAGGAAACAGTAGTGGGAGGATAAAGGAGGTAGAACAAGATATTTAATTTTAGATTCTACACTTGGGTGAAATGTTTATCAGCTGCCGTGATCCCTACTGAGAGCTAGCAAGAAGTAATAAAATGCCTAGGGCTTAAAAGATACAGTCTTCCCTGAAATCACCATGTAGGCTTAGAAATGCAGATTTCCATCACAAACTTGCATTGCTGCCATAAGCATCAAAATCAGTGGCTAGTCCACCTGAACTACAACTATCTTAACCAGTCAGTAATGCAGATTCTGGCCCAGCAATTCCCCTGTGTTGCTGTGGTGTCCCAGCAACCTTTCCAGAGACAGATATGCCCGTGGAAATAATATTTGATAGATGTTCATAGATATTCTTTATTTTTCTTCCAGCTGCCATGGCTGGGAGCCTGGCCCAGACTGCCTACCCCTGGGAAAAGCCCCAGAGTTCCCGGGGCAGGGGGACGTGAATGGCCAATAGTGTACAGAGCTTGGGTACGTGTGACCAGGGAGCGAGGGTCTGGAAGTCCCGTGTCACCACGCTTTTCACCCAAGGCCCCTCCCCCCGGGGGGGAGCCCCCAAAACCTCACGCTTTTGTTTTAATCAAAAAATGACAAAACAATTTCTAAAGAATGCAAGCCACCCTTTGAGCCCAAAAAAGTCCAAACAGACAATTTCTGGAGCATCCCAGAGCTGGCAGGAGAGAGATGGAGGCTCTCGGAGCACCTTCTGTGGGGAAACTGAGGCAGGAGATCATCTTTTTCACCTGTACCTGTTGGGACTCTAAACAACGATAGTTAATTTCTTCCCTCCCCCTTTTTATCCCCCCATAGGCATCAGAGAGGGATTGTGGGGAAAGGGAATAGCATAGGGAAGCCATGGGGTGAAAAACAGATTAGGGATAAACTGGGGATGATAGGATGAGGGCAAATTGGATATAGGGGAAAAGGGAAAAGTATGCTGAGGGTAGGGAGGATGCTGGCAAGGATATGGTTTAGAAAAACTGCGATTCCGTGCATAGTCACTGCCTCGGACTGGCCCCCAGTGTGTCTGAGAGTGTATGGACACCGTAGGAATTTTTAGAGCTACAGCTCATGAAAGCACAGCCAGCCTGGCTGTAAAGCAGCTGTTGTTACCAGAACTCTTGCAGCACAGATTTCATTGCAGGGGTGCATGATGTTCTACAAAGCTGAATAAATACTTGAGAAGTTTAGCCAGCTCAGAGATCTGTTTCAGTCTGGCTCTTCTGCCAGCAGCCAGTCATTTTAACTGGTATTTTAACAATACAACTTCAATTACATGGAAATAACATTTGTCTTAACTGCTCCCAGAAATCACAGAACTCACAAAGCAAGCTGTCTCCCAAAGTACCAAATCTTTGCTCAGGAGGGCTCTTTTGCCATGACTCTCATCAATCTGTAGGGATAATTTAATGCAAAAAATTACAAGTCTCATTTGACTAATATGAACACTGCCCATAAACAAGATCCACAAATGCAAAGGTTAGGCTGCAAGGGGGTATTTCTCTGGGCCTGAAGCTAATGAGGCTTTGGCTGTACTGACCTTTCCTAGGGGACTAATACCGACTTCAGCAGTCCCCATTTTCCCTCCTTAGGCACTCTCCATTCCCAAGCCCCCTTTCTCACTGAGGTGCCATCCTTGCTGTTGTGCCACCACTAAGAGTTGTGTGGTTCCAGAGTGAATCAAATCAGGGAATTGATTCAGCTGAAAAATAAAAGCAACCACAGGCAAGTGTCTGTGTTGGCAAAAGGGAGGAGGCAAGAAGCAAACGAGGCTGCAACAAGAAGCAGAAGGCGAGGACTTGATACCTCGACTCAAACCACAGCCTATTATGTGAGCCTTGATAACACAGCGTGTCTATTCTAACAGAGGATCTGGAACTGTAAAGGGATGAAATTACTGCTGAGTGTGAAAAGGTCAATTAAAGAGCTCAGAATAGATGTCAAGTCAGCCTTCATAGTCCCTTGCCTTAGTTATATCTCCACTTTTCCTTTCAAGAAAGAAAGAGTTTAATGTGTTTGAATTCAATGCTACAAGAGTTTATTTAGTAGCTTTGAGTGTCTCTGAAAAATGTGTGTTGTTTCAAGAATAATTAGTCCAAGAATATAACAGCAACCTAGTTCAAACACAGTGTTATTCCAATACACATATGAGACTCAACGACAGGTAGCAACTTACTTAATTGATGGTCATTCAATACCCCTTTTTTGGCATCTTCAGTTCACCTCCCATCTCAGCTAAATATAACACATTTCACAAAAAATCTCATGCAGCCCCCATGAATTACTGGATATCAGTTCCTTCTTCCTAAGCACACAATTAAAAAATTTCAAACAGAAAAGAGCTTGGGGCAAAATTCCTTGGCTAAATAGCTTTTAAGTTTGTGAGAACTTAGATCCAAGGTATGTTACTTTAATCCGTCTAATTCAACCAGCATTTCATCCTTTATAAGTAATTCAGTCTAAAGCTTTATACTCAACTAGTGAAAACTTTAAAAAATGCTGATCTCCATTTTAAACAATCTCCTGTCAACAATCATATATAAGAAAGTACATCAATACTTCCCATGTATGTAGTGGGAAGATCTGAATTCAGGACATCATCCAGGATCTTGGAATCATACCTAAATTACCAATAAAAGCCCTCAAGGAGATGGCATATCATTTTACCCTGATATTAATATTGCTTCATGAAACTGCAGTTCCAGATCCCTGACTGCTTTAACTTTCGGCTCACCAGTTCAACCACAACACACTCTTTAAGCTGCTTTGTATACTGCTTTTCTTTCTCCTTTGTCTTCATGATATCATGAGTCCATTCTGAGTCCCTCAGCTTCCTCCTCCTTTACCACATCCATCCTTGTCACAGAGAGCACAAAAAGTGCAAAAACATGCACTCCAGCTTCTCCTCTCCTCTTGTGAAAAATGGGTCAGTCAGCTTTGTGCTCCTCCCTACCTTTCACCCTTTGTATAATTGTATCCTGTCTGCTCTATTGTTCAGCTTTGTTCTCTTAGATGGTAAATTCTTCACAGCAGACGCTCCATGTTCTCTTAACACTTGGCCTATTTTGGGTTTTGCTATCATATAGAGAATAAAACTATATTCCACACAGACCTGAACTTTGTTTCATATCACCCAAAAAACCCCAACCCCTGTGCATAATTGCTAATGTTTTTGAGTCAGAAAAGTAATGTCGGAGTCTATTTTTAGACACTGTGTTAAGTTTCACTCACTTTTGACAATCTGCATTTTCCTTTTATGGAGCTATGTTTTGTTTATAGCTTAGAAATTGCGCATGAGATCTCACATGATGACCTTTAAAATAAACCAAGTTTAACATCTTGATATCCACAGTGGCGTGGGAGTCTAAAGATGTGGTTGCAGATACCTGATTCTCGTTAGAAGGAAGCTAATGACAGATCATGCCACTTCCTCAGTTATCAAGGAAGATCCTCTTGATGCGAGTTTTGTGTTAAACTACAGCAGTTCATCATGCACTGGGGTGTATTTCTGTTATATAGATCCAAGTTGTTGACAGAGCTCAATACTGTATATTATTCATTAATTGATTAATCCATACAAATGAACAGAATAAATTTAATACCTACGCAAAGCTTATGAACTTGTCTGCAAAATATCGAGCAGTCAATAAATGGGAAGTATACCGGATAGAAATTTTCCAGGCATTTCCCAGTTCTGTCCTGTCAATTACAAGGAAGCCTAACAGAAAAGTGCATCTGTTGGTCTGTATCTTCTGATGGCATGAATTTCTCTGCCTATTTGCATAGAAGTGCCAAAGAGTGAAAATTATGACATTCTTTTAGGAGATCAGCTACATTACAGACAGTAACTGTACAAACTCCACAGCTGCCCTTATCACTGACCCTGAGTCCTGATCTGGAGATACTCTGCTTGAAAAGACTAAGAAGTATTTTAATTGCCCTTTTCTTTTTCTGCCACTGATGTTTGTGTGGAGGTTGTCAACAGAATGTTTCGTACACACGTGCCCTTGAGGATCCCAGCTGCAGTGTGAGTAAGCAACACAAGGAAAATCAACACTGGCAGCAGTAGGGTGCTGCCAACCGTGCCCTACAAACCTCTAGGAAGAAGCTGTGTAATGACCTCTACTACAGAATCAATCTTTGCAAAGCAAAGACTGGAAAACAACCAATGTACTTCTTTTTCACCCCAGCAAAAAACCTTCTTGAATGGAAGTCAATACCTGCACAATACTGCCCAGGTGCAACAGCTGCATCCCAAATTCATTTTAGTTCACCCAGGGATGCAAGAAAGGCTTACAATGGAAATTCCAGGATTAACAAGGTGACTATGTTCACCTAAAAAGACTGGTCAGCTTGACATGCCTACTGTAGATACTGAAGTGGAAGAAAAGAAAGGTGTTTACAAAAGATAACTTTAGCTGAGGCGAAGAAACAACTGAGCAGAAGCCATCCTGAATTACCACTTGAAAACCCTGTTCCCAACCCACACAGACCTGAGTGAAGAGTAGCATCAATATGTTAAGATTAGCTTTTGTCAGTATCCCAAAATCAGTTAAAAAGTTGCAGACAGCTTCTTCTCTAAGGGCTGAGTTGTATTTAGTGAAAATGAGTTTAAGTCCCAGTCCTAGAACAGCCAATAAAAATTCCTAATGCAAGAAGGAGTACAATTAGCTGCTGTCTGTGAGTCTGCACTGGCAGTACAGTGACAGCGTGCACGGGGGTCCCAAAGCACAGGGGAAGTGAGAGGAGTGAGCTGTGTGGGTGAAATGTTCTCTCCGACCAGGTGATCCGTGAATTCACAGGCTGGGCTGAGAGGAAAGCAGTACACAATGACAGTCAGGCAGTGATAGGTGAAGATGCAAGATGTTTTCTAACAGGATGAGGTTAGCTCTTCCTTTCATGAAAATGTATCAACCTCTTCTGTAAAATCTCCTCCTCATCTAAATTGATTTTGTTTTTTAATTAAGAGGTATGAGGAAAATAAAGTGGGTGGATCAAATCTGTTTGTGTTTCTCTGCAAAGTTAAATGGAAACTCTTTCCTCCATCCTACTGTGAGCTGTGTTTGCTTCCGTGGCATAAGACATCACTTTAAATAAATGCTGCCTTACACGTTTTGCCTCTAACAAACAATTGAGAATCCTACTACAGACTCATAAGCGTTTAAATACTGAATACGAACACAAGGAAAAGGGGTAAATGCTCCATCTATGAGTAAATGCTGTACCAGTACTACTCAGAGAAAGACAGTAGTAACTAATTTTATTTTTGTTTTTCTTTCTCTATCCCTTCACCCAGCATCGCTGCCATTATGGGATATGCACACTCTCAGGTCGTGCTGCACAGTCATGCATGTTACCCACACCAGTGAGCAAACTACCACTGATTTTACAGTCTACATTGCAACACTTGGCATGCTGATAAAAGTAAATGGGGGAGAAGGGAATTTATTAAATCCCTATTAATTCAGCATTCACAATGCAGTATTTCTATAGCCCACAGGCTATAAACTTTCTAAGAACTACAACTGTTTTCCATGTTCAGGCACAGCAAAATGTGAAAGCTGCTATTAGCTGTAATAAGAGAATGTCACAGGGCAGCATGACCATAAACTATAATTACCATGCCACTGATGTGACAGGTAGGCATCATGGTCCAACTGTACAGTGATTTACTGCCTGAATCCTGCAGTCTCAGTATTGCACCTCTCTGAAGTCATATCATTCTGATGCCCTTGTGAACACTCCACCTTCCATTCCCTACCACCCAGAGATCTGAACACCCAATGTTCAATTAACTTCTAAAAATAAAAAACCCTTACAAACACCCCTTTTTTATGTCATACAGGGGAAATTAATGCACACTTCTGATCAAGTGACACTGCCCCATATTGTTTTTAACACTATACAGATCTCATGGGANGCTCACTTTTCTTTGACCACAATGAGGGAAGCCACTTTATCAGTTTCTGCTTAAGAAGTTTAACACAAAGGCTCATGACCAGCTGCTGACAATCCATGCTAACACCTGGGCACAGGCAGTGGCAAGTGCACAGGCATGCACGGCAGCCTAACACTGCACAGAGAAGCTCGCAAGTCAACAAAAAACTCTGTTAGGAAAGGGAACATGTTTATACAGTTTTAAACTAGCTAAAAAGTAGGTTAAAGATCTGTATTCAAATCCAGTTCTGCCAGCTCTATGCAACAGAATACTAATCAAAAAGTCCATGTTCACAACTATACATAGATTATATCCACTGGTTCCAATCACCAAGCAATAATTTTTAAAGGCAGTTGAACAGGAATTTTTCATGTCAAACACAATGACATACTGAAGCATTAACATACGTATAGAGTTTATCAAGGAAAATTAAGTTAAAATGAGTAAAGTATCAGATTTGTACTACAGTGCTCTGTAAACTCTCACAAGAGGCTATCTCTCAGACAATAATTTTCTAAAAACAGAAACAGAGACTCTCCCACCATACCAGAGCAAAGAAAAAGTATTTATTTGTTTAACTAATAGATATTTAACAGCTGATTCACATTACCTCCTGCAACACAGTTTCATTTGGGAGCTAAGTGAACACCACAAGTGAGGCATATTTTAAGCCTCCTCTCACAAAGGCCATTGAGGTTAGAGCTCCTTGGAATACGGGTGACTGAACCAGGCTCCCCCTGGAGCTGAACAGTTCTTCTCCTTAACTGACCTAGGCAACTGTTTTTTAACAATACATGATGCACTCCCTCCTCACTGAAGGCTTGTTTTTCATGTTTAGCTTTTAATGTTTTTCATCAGCTTTGTCATCAGCACCTCTGACTCAAAGCCTCAAGCGTCAGCCTCTCGCACTGTGGTACAGATGGAACTTAAGCCTTACAGGCCATCTTACCACTCCTTGACTCAGAGTCCAA
>VYZQ01018529.1:30487-42757 GCA_013400655.1 Mystacornis crossleyi
GCTTCTTTCAATCAGAACTTCATAGAGACGTTGTGTTGGAAGTGACCTTAAGGGGTCATCTAATCTACCCCCCTGCTCTGTATGGGATCAGCTACACAGAGTGTTACTGGTAGACATTTGTCTAATGTTCTTAAAAAACAGCCATTATAGGGGCTTCCTCAGCCTCACTGAGCAAACTGTTCAAATACTATTCTTCTAACAAGAAAGTGTTTCCCATTATTTAAATTAAGTATTTTTGTATGCAAATAGACTGATTACTTCTTTCCTTACCACCATGAAATATGAAGAATTGTTGATTACTCTTATAACAATGATTCATTTCTTTGACTTTTTTGTTAATGTACTGTTCTGTCTCAGCAGTTTAATTCTGTTGGTTGCCTCAGTAGCTGTATATATAACAATGGTCTCATTGGTATAGAGTTTGATTCTGTCATACTTAATGAATATAGATCTCTGCCAGTGAATCTGATACCACATTATATGATACCACATTATATATATACATATATAAAAAAGAGAAAGATAGAGACATTAAAGTTCTAAGTGAGCAGTCTGTAATAAGACTAGCTATTTGGGAAATATATTTCAAAATTTCAGAAATTATGAAGTACATACAATAGATATATATACATAGTTGATTTTTTTACTTTCCACTTGCTGTGTATATATATATATATNACTTGTGCTTCTGACCTTCTAAAACAGAAACAGAGAAATACCATTAAAAATATGTGCTTTGGTTTGGTTCAGATTTTTTAACCAATGATCTTTGAGCAGGTTCACATTTTCTCCCAAACAGTTCATCCAACCATCATCAAAATGAGTTGTAATGAAAAGAACTGCAATATAAAAAAAAAAAAAAAAAAAAAAAGGCTTTGAAAGACCTTAAAGTTCTGAAACATTTGATCCAACACATGTTGTCCACAGGCCTTCTCAAAGAGATTTCCAAAAGGGGAAATATATCCTTCTAGTTCCAAATACAAATCTGGAAAAAAGGTCAGAAGAGGAGCAAGCACCCTCATAAAAACTGGAACATTTGGGTCATTTTCCCACAATATGATGTATTTTCAAAGTCTACCACTCATTTTCTGACTTCTAGTTTTTATATTCTTTGGTATTTCCTAGTATTTTATCTTTCATGTCACATGTAAAAAATAATATTCCATGTCTTAACAAATGAAAGAGCTGTAAGATTTCATCGTTGGTACTGCTCCATACTCATCATTTGTATAGGATTAACACTCTCAGAAGCACAGAGATACTGAGTTACAGCTTCATCCTCCATAAAAGAGAGCACATTTTTATTCGGGGAAAAAGAAGTATCAAAGTACTTTCTAGTTCTTTGCATGCACTTGTTTAAAGAAACTTTTTCTCTCTTTCCTTTTCCCTATATGCCTCCTCTGCTCACCAACCTAAGAGAAAGTGTTGCTTTGATTAACTTGTGTCTGTAATGTAACTCATGTTCTGTAAAAGATCTGTTTGGACTCAAACCTGTAAAATTTTATTAGAACATTGTCCAACGACCCAATCAGTACAAAATAATAATGTCACAAGCAATTCTCTTTTTTTTTTTTTTTTCGTGTGTGTTTAATGCCACGGCCCGAATTTACAAATCCAGTCTTACTTTATATGTGTCTGTAGAGAATGAAAAGATCTTTGATAGTTAAAAATGACTGCCTTGTTAAAAACCTTACTGTCTCCTCATTTGATCGCCACCTTTGAAAGCATTTTAAAGTGTGACAAAGGTGGAAAAGGATCTCAGAGAAGGGCAAGCTATAGGAAGCATTTGAATACCTGGGGATCTGCCATATTTCTATACCAACATATTGGCTTAATGAAAAAATGAAGAAATTCCAATTAATTGATTTTTTTTCACTATTTATAAATTGAAGGGAGAGTCTGATATCATGTCATTATAATAGGATCATAAATGAAACCTGTCCACAAGTTCTTATTAAAGATGCATCCACATTTTCATTTTAGTTCACTTCTTTTTCTGGACTGTAACTACTAAACACTTTATCGTGAAAATGCCTGAACAATATTTTTTGCCCATTTCAGTAGGTACATCCGCATTTCCTACTGCTTGTACTTTCCCTAATATAAGGTGGTTAACAAAGGAAAAAGAGAAAAGTAGAAATTATTAGTGCTCTAGAAGGCAGATTGCAGAGGACATAGCTGAGGTATGACTTTAAAGTGTAGTGTGTCCGTTGATGATGACAAAGGGCCATTGTTTTAGAACAAAGCCTTTCACCCTGGAGGGAGGTCTTTTGGGTACTATATGGTCTGGATGAGTGAATAGAAGTCAATAACTGACCCCTGCTGCTGCCCCTTCAAAATGTGGCTAGAGCCTAGAGAGACATCAGAGTCTATCTTCCTCCTTCTTCTGAGCATGGAGTACTCAGAAGTGAGGCAGCGGTGAAGGTTTCAAGGCTGACATGGCACAGAAACCTGTTCACTTTGGATCACATCCTGACCTCCACAGAAACTTATGGGCAAAAATAAGCTTACCTGGAAGCAGCCAAGTTACAACTTGTTGGAAGAGAAAAACAGTAGCTTGATTGAATATGCTTCCTAAAGAAAAGAACCGTAAAGCTCATAGCACATTTTAGAGGATGTTTCATTAGCACGACTGAAACAAGAAAAACTACTTTGGAAGCTGTACTTGCGAACTAGAAGGGATTATATCTGTATAAATGTACTGGCTGATAGCATTTATAAAGGATCTGAAGGAGATATGCACAAACACTTATAATGGCAGATTCTACCTGCTAGAGAGCTTCCATGTTAATTTTATCAAGCTTTATACCCAATTACTGTTGTGGTTTGACACTGGCCAAATGCCAGGCACCCATGAAAGCTGCTCACTCACCCTCCCCTGCTACAGCCGGGCATAGGAGAGGTAAATTTAAACGAAGGGTTCATGAGTTGAGATAAGGACCAGGGGAAAACACTCCAAGCGCAAAACAAGTTCAGCTTAGAGGTACAAAGTGAGTATATTACTAACAAAATCAGAGGAGGATAATGAGAAGTAAAATAAGCCCTTAAAACACCTTTTCTTCCCCCAACCCCTCTCTCCTTCCCACCGACAGTGCAGGGAGACAGGGGTTGGGGGTTTTGGTCAGTTTGTCACCTGAGATTTTCTCCCTCTGCTCAGGGAGAGGAGTTCTTCCCCTGTGAGACCATGGAGTCCCTCCCACGGGACACAGCTCTCCATGAACTTCTCCAGCATGGGTGCACTTTCACGAGCAGCAATCCTCCAAAAACTGCTGCAACATGAGTCCATCCCATGGGCACACAGTCCTCCCAAAACTGCTGTGGCATGGGTCACTCTTCCACGGGGTGCACTCTTCCAAGGACAGGCTGCTCCAGCCTGGAAGCACGGCCCTCTCTCTCCACCGGGTCTTCCACTGGATCACAGCCTCCTCCAGGCATCCACCCGCTCTGGCACGGACACCACCCCCCGCGGGCTGCGGGTGGATCTCTGCATCCCCCGTGGACCCATGGGCTGCAGGGGGACAGCTGCTTCACCATGGTCTTCATCACCGCCTGCAGAAGCATCTCAACCCTGGTGCCTGGAGCACCTCCTCCCACTCCTTCTCCAGCGACCTTGGTGTTTCCATGTTGTTTCCCTCACAGGCTCTTACCTCCTCCTCTTCTCTAGCTGGAATTCAAACTGCCCCACCACATTTGTTTTGACTTCTTCCTAAATATGTTGCCACAGAGGTGTTGCCATCGCTTCTAGTTGGCCCAGCCTTGGCCAGCAGCATGTCCATCTTCAGAGCCATCAGGGGTTGGCTCTGCCAGACATGGTGGAAGCTTCTGGCAAAAGCCACCTCTGTGGCCCCCCTACTAGCAAAAACCAAGCCATGCAAAACCAACACAATTACTAAGATTGAACAAATCCTAATGCATAAACTTAAATGCAACTAGGCAAAAAGTGGCTATGACTTGCTAAGCAGCAAGAGTTTAAATTGGCTAAAAATAAAATCAGGGGGAAAAAAAGAAACAACCAAGAATCATCTCTCTCATACTGTAAAATTAAAATCTAGAATTTAAGTGACATAAAATGTTTTGGTTGGGTATTATCTATAATATTCTAAAATATTTATAGTACCTATAGACAAAAAATGGTGCATTTAGAATTGCACATCAGTCTTCATTTAGAAATGCTTTATTTTGTCTAAGTCACACCCTAACATAATTGTAACATAGCATTTGAAGTTAATTATACCGTATCTAGGAAACACCCTGGATTTTATTGCAAGGCTGAATATGCCAAAGGTTTGGCTGCTTCCACTGCCAGCAGCTAGTAACACAATAAGAAAGTCCAGCTTCCTGTAAAACAGGATAAAACAAGAATTTTTATAGACATAGTGAAAATATACATATATTCATGAGTCAGTGGAATGAGTCACAAAAACCGTGTTTTCACTTGAGAGGAAGCAACTTTAACCCATCTTACTGAGTTTTCGATGGGTCAGTCATATTTTTTTGTTGTAACTAGTTTTATGACACTCTCTTTCTGCTTCTCTTTTACAAATCCTGTGAATAAAGATTGCACGTCCTCAGGGTTCCTTTAGATCTGGAAAACTCACATCTGAGACAGAGAAGTTCTTAGATGACCTCTTTCAGCTCAAAGAAAAATAATTCTTTTCAGGAGGAGAAACAAAGTAGTATAAAATGGAAAAATTGCTGTTACAGAACAAACATAAAACTAGAAGTTATAAGTTTGTTAGTTAGAAAAGGTCTGATGCCTACCTTCTCTAACTGCTTCTTAAGATACTCACCAGTATCGCCACTTATCAATGAATAGGGAATGAGGTGGTTAAATTCTAATATGCTCTGAAAACTTAAGACTGGTTTTGCTGGTTCCCAAAAAATTCTGGTGCACTCATGAGCCTTAGTGTGGTCCTCTAAAAAAAGCCCTGTAAGGATCTGATTTTTGTCTTATATACATATGTGCTCTCACTCATACCTTTGGCAGTGTACTAGACTGACACAAAAGTAACTGGATCCATGAATATAACCAGCAATTATCTTAGGAAAAATTTTATCTTACATGAAATAACCCATTTCGATTAAAAGAAAAACAAAACCAAAAGGAAATGCAAACACCACGATTGAATTCTTTACATTTAGTAGTCTTGCACTGATTTTCCTCACCTTTTTGCATGTATATAGAAAATGTGTACAATAATCCCTGCTGGAATATGCTTAGAATAGATTTGGTGAATATCAACAACAGGAATTTTATTACTTTGGTGCATAAGTAATTTTTGCTGTGAAAATTCCTGATTTCTCAAAAATAAATGGTGCATAAAAACATGTAAAAGCTCACTTAATATGTCTGAACTTGCTCAAGAACATGGCCTGGCTCAACCAATGGAACTATTTTTTTATTCAGCAGAAACCTCTTAAATTCATTGCCTCACTACACAGTAAATCTGCTCTTTTAACAGGTTTTTCTTTTAGCAGGTAGTCAATTAAGGCGGGGACAGGTGTCCTCATGATATATATCTTTGCAGCGGAGTGTATGTTCTCACAATATTTCAGTTATCTTTAAATTTCATCACACATTATTTAAAGAGTGGTATCCTAATTAAGTTTATGATTTCCTAGGGTAACATGCTAATGTTTTTGAGCATATAGATGGTGAGGGAAGAATACTTTTATTAGCAACTCTCTTTCTTTTCACACTCTCAATGCTATATATTTTAACCAGGGAAGAAATATAGACTCTCATTGTAATTCTCACCCTTTACTCTTCCATTAACTGGCATATGCATTTGAATGTGGATAAATAAATGAACACTATAAAGTAATTATTTAGAAATTTAGGGTAAGTAGCAAATAGAACATTTAAAATGTACAAGCCTTACATTCCTGATTTTCAATATTAGGAGAATTTCATAGCCTAAATAGCAAAAAGGACATAGGTGAATTTTGGGTGACAAAACAAAAACAGATTTGTAACATTTATTGGATTAATTTTTAACTTCCGAGCCTTAGAGTGATGACATTGCTGTAAAGAAATAGAAAAAGGACACCACGTTATTTCATCAAGCATATGCCATAGAAGCCTAATTTTTAATTAAATTCCCTACAATTTAGTCTTCATAGTAACCAAATAATTGAAATATTAGATGATTCTGAAATGTAAACCTTATTTCTAATGTAGGCATTAAAATGCTGTCATAAACAACCATTCTAGTCTTAATTGAATTTTTAAAAATCTCCATTATTTAAAAAATAATACATGTACTAATGGGATTTGATAAGATTACTGAAACTGAACACTGCTATAAGCTCCAAATCCTAGGAACACTGTATATATTGCAGATGAATTAGCTGTTCTTAAATTAAGGAATATTACAGTCAGTAATGGTATGACATTCTTTTTTTATGGCTGTGGCTTGGGTTATAATGTGACAGAAAAAAAATGTAATGTTTCCAAAATGACAGTTTTTAGATTTGTGTTGCCTGAGGTAGTTCAGCTGAACAATAAACTATAATTTGATTGATGGAAAATTGAAGTGGTTCATCTAACTTGCCAGTCTGTCTTACCCTAGGCTTTGGTTTTGCATGTATGATGATGTATCACAGTTTTAGAGATAATGTTGTTTGTATTATACATGAGATTTTTTTTAATACATAAAAATGAAGACTTCGTTACCCAGTAAAGATCAAAATATTCTGTGGATTAGGAAGGAATCAGATTTGTTTGAGAATGGATTTGTACATCAAAATGTGCTCTCTTTGTGAAACCAAATGATAAATAACATATAGGATAAGAGTGCCTTTATTTTCATGAGCAAATCAGCCATATCACCAGTTATGAAATTATTAACTTAAAGGAAAGGTGACATATGCACTCAAGAGAAACAATCAGAGAGTGGTAGCTTTCCCTTCATCCAGAATTAATCCTGTGAAATAACAGAGCAGTCAGCAGAAATCTTTTCATTTTTATAGATAAATTAATATATACTTTTGCAAGAAAAAAAATAGATTAATGAGAAAATAATAGAGATACTACTGGTATCCTTTATATCCTATATATATGTATATAGGTAACCTTTATATACAGTTTGGCACTTTTTTTAAGTAACTGATGCAGTGTGCACCCAGCAGCAGCTTCAGAAAATTATAATTTTTTTATCATCTGTGAGGACAATTTTAAATTGCTTAAACCAGTCAGTCACCAGCCAATTTTTCCCTTAAGTATTTTGCATCAAGAAGGATATTTGTCCTCTGCTCTTCTGTCATCAAACTAGTAACACCAGCCATCTCTAAAAAGCTAAAAATAAGGCACAGCATCTAGTTTCAGCTGCTAAAGGAAGCAAGATTTGAAGAAAGGATCATATAGCAGAGAGTATGATCATAACGTCTTGTTTTGATTCCTTTTCTCCCCTTCATTTTCATTCGAAAGGATAGGCCAGCTGTTGAGCCATTTTGAACAAGGGTCTTCCTTATTCTTTTTTTGCCTCCCTAAGCACATAATATAGCTAATATTGGCTTTCCAAGTGAAACTGTAACACTCGAACTTGAAGAAACAGGCATATTAAATCTCTCTCTGCTATTTATTACCCTGCAAAACACTAAACAAGGCTATGATCAAACAAAACTGTGGTAATCCAGTCTTCTGGGAGATTTAATTGGCATACTACACTCTTTATTTTTTCTACACAATGTCCTGAATTACAGATGTTCAAGAGTTGGGCCTTAAATGGCAGATAGAGCTTCTTATCATTACATAGAAATGCAGGGAAATTGTATTTGAAACTATCCTTGAAGTAACAGAAGATCTGTCTGTAATGAGATTTCCAAAATTACTGTAGGGAATTCTCTATAGTGGAAGTGCTTTCTTCTTGGGTCATTACATTGCCATAAGTCTTAATTTTCCAGGCATTTTATTCCTTCTCCCTCTGTGTCATGCTTTTTATCAGGGTTCAAATCTGGAAATGCCATTGTCTTTTCAAAACTGCTGCTTAAAACTGAACCATAAATTTAAGGAGATGAACAGAGATGATGCATCAACAGTAGGATTGGCCTTTCTCTGTTAGAAAAACAAAATGAACCAACCAACCAAACAAAAACATGAAGAAAGGTCAACAGACAGCTTTTCTGTATTTTGCAAAGTAAATAAAAGACTAAAAAAGAATTAAAACTGCTTTATTTAAGGAAAAGGGAGAGAAATCTAACCATTTAAAGACAATAAGTATCAAATAAAAAAAACTCCATACAACTGGAGAAGACATTTTGAATTGTCTATTACAGAAAACACATCATATAATGCCCTTATAGAGTTATTAGCTCTATCTGAAATCTATTTAGGATTTTTTTTACTGCAAGTATGTTTAGAAGGACACCAGAGTCTTACTGCTTGGTAGAGCAGTGAGTTAGGAATGTCCGTCCAGTTTCCAGAAAAATGTAGTAACGGAAAACTTATTTCCAGTTCCTCAGCTGGGAATAATCAACATCATCCTAGAATTACTAATGGTTTATTGATAGGCATATTTATTTAGGGAAATCATCCCAGGAAAAGAGCTCAAGAAGGGTTGGTAGGAGGAGTATTAATTGGTGACCATGAGATCAGCTCTGTTTTGGACACAAGAAAAGGCAAATTTACAAAGTGAAGGGTCAGAGTTAGCAATAGGGAACTATTCATAATAGTACACTTTGGTAATGGCTACAGTTCCTGTTGCCATCATTCAAGGATACAATGAAACTAAAAGTATACTAAAGGAAACAAAACCAGAAGAAAAACATTTCGGATGACCTGCTTTTACTGAGAACATCTGAAAGGGGAAATAGAGGGTTAAACCAAAGGTCAACATTATTCAACTTAATAGTAGTATGAAATTGGTCCTGAATGTCTTCAAGTTGGGTAGGAAAAAAAAAGGAAGTTGTCAACTCCTTGGTCCCAGTAAATCTTGGATAGTCTTCTAGTTGAAGCAGTGGGATGAAAGCCAACCTGCTTTTAAGACACTTCAGGCACTTTACATCTCCTAATAAACTCCATCCCAGCTTGACTTGAAAACATTGTCTTCTTTGTTGTCATACTTTTTCCCATTGTAAGCCTCTACTTATACAGGTTGTGAGAGGGCTTTGCACACATTAATCCTCTCTTTGGAAGGTCTCTTCTCTTTACCCATTACACATCTTACTGTTAAGTTTAGCACTTTTGACTTGGAAAACCTTCAGACCTCAAGTTCTTAAGCTCAGGTTGACCATATTCGAGATTTTTTTAACAAAACTTACTTTACTACTCAATTTCCATATCAAAATAGATCCTTCTGAAATTCCAAACGTTAATGACTGTCCTACTTTTGTATATTTTCCCTTTAATTTAAACTGAATCTACTTTTTAATTAACTCCATGTTAATTATTTAAAGTTACTTTCACCGAAAGTACTTCTGGGGGATAGTTGATTAAGAAACCTATCAGCTAAACACTTCTAGGAATACGAAGTTCCTTTGGCTATGAGTTGCATTTGTTCTCCAACATATACCTTGAGATTTAAATTTCTTAGTGTTGTAACTGTTGAGAATAGTGTTTCTCTCCATTAATTTTACAGATAACTCTATCCATAGAAGCAGTCTTATCTGATTACCTGGGTGCAGAGGAGAGTTCTGTCATTAAGTGCCCCAACTGAATTTCTCCAGCCTTCCAAAAAGTGACCTTGGCACTTTTAGTACATATCTATTCCTTCTTCTTTTTTCTTCATATTTTATCACATGCTGTGTTTTTCTACTATTTTTCCCTTTTTGTCAGTATTTCTGGATAAGCCCAGATGTGTACTTCATACCTCTTTTCTTCTCCAGGGAGCTGATCAATCCTTTTGTCCCCAGATGTCTGTTTCTTGTTCTGTGTCACTAGTTCAGGATTCTCTAATTTGCTGTACAGGTTTCTGGCAATTAAGGCTTCTTCAAAAACCATTAAAAAAAAAAAACCCAACCTGCTAAATTAGCTAAAAAAGATTAAATTGAGCCTATGGTAGTAATTTAATTGTCATGGTACCTCAGTGTCTCACTAGCACACAGAAAATTTTAGATAGGAAGGTTGTAGTATCCAAGCTTTTCAGATGCAGATGAGTAAGTCAGACTGACTAAATGTTTATCCAAGGTCAAACTGGAAGTTCTTATAGAAGGATAAAAATATTTATTGCAGTTTTCATGTCTCTCCAGTCCCTTGCCTTAATCAGAATACCTACCCACCCTCCATCTGCCCGCAAGACACAGTATAGAAATACTATGGGACTGACTATTCCAAAAGCAATAGGGAAAGACTCTCAATATGCAATGGCCTGTCAAACTTTGTGACAGCTCACCCTTCACTTTTTCCTGGTAGTTATTGTCACAGCCATCTGTATGCTGATTTGTTTAAAACATAGTTTGTAGAATATGCAACCAAGCATCTGATCCTTAATGTACACATCTAAATTCCTTGAGCTCTTTGAACATTAGAGAAAAGCAACCATTTGTGACTTTTTAATTGGTGTCAGTTGGCTGTATCATTGTTACTACATGACATATGTTACAAGGACTTTTCCTGCTGAAGGTAGGTGCATAGAATGTCACTTTACATTTTTTGCAAGTAGCCAGTAGCTCATCAGTTTTGCATAGCACATCATTAGCAACATCACACAGTGTGACAGTATATTGTGCCCAAATATAAAATGTTGATTCCTTGCAGAAAATATATTATTTTTAGGTTGGAAAGCAGTTTCTATATCATAATGCAGGTTCCTGAACCAAAATAATCCTGTAGTTTGTCACAAAATTGCAAGCTGACAGATTCTACATGGGAATCTTTTACATTTATTCACATCACCAACACATCGCAAACAGTTCTCTCATTTGTTTTGACCTAAGGTCCTCTTAATCCTGTATGAGTGCTAGCAGGTTATTTCCAAGAAGCTAATACAGAAACAGGTTTTTGATTTAAAGATTTCTTTTTTTCAACTACCAAATATCCATACCTTCTTTCTAGCTGGTTGAAGACATAAAAAGTTATGTTGGTTCCTATTTATATTTTTAAATTTTATAAAATTTTAAAAGAGATACGTCTACAATTCCTATTATTTGTACTTTGCTATGCCCTCAGACAATGAGAATATGTGCTCTCCCACTCCTATTAATTTGAAGAATAAGAATATATTCTTTGATTTTAGGACCAGGTGAGTCTGTTTATCCTCAGGGAAGACATGATGTGAAATCTTGGATTCACTGAAAGCATTAGCAGTAACTTTTGCAATGCGATCTCTCCCATTGTTCTGTACATAGAATTCTATCTTAAATATGCAGTAAATTCTGACAATATGTCAGGCTTTAAATTCAATTATCATTTTCTACACCACAGCTCATTTTCTGGTACTGGATAATTTTAAACCAAGACACATGCTTGCAACCATTGGTAAAGTCTTTGTGAAGTACAATAAATATTCAGACTGAAAACTCTACTAACTCAACAGACTGAATAGACTGAAAATCTTATTATAAATAAAATGAAAACTGCTATCATTTGTATATAACATAAGACAGCATGCAGACATATAGACTTAAAATTCCTAGCCATAAAAACCTTATATACCAAAATCAATTTATATAAAACTTAATTATAATCTTATCTATAAGTTTAGAGGATTATAATTACAGATGCTACATTTTCAAGATAAGATCGTCAAGGCAACATACCTCTCTCGTTGCATTTAAAAACACCGGTGAGACCTATATTAAACAAAAACTTGAGAACAGGGAAAAACTGGCGGATATATGAACTGATTTTCTGTAAGAATTTTTTTTTTTTTTTAATCACCAGAGGTTGATATATAGACAGCATTTGTAGGAGCAGGATTGTTCCTCTTGATATCTCACAGCTGTAACTAAGACCTATAAGGTGGTGTTCTCTGGATATAAATGATGAAATTGACCTTACACTGACCAGAATATCAAAGATCTGATAACCTTTCTGAATGATCTGTTAAACCAAATTGCATTAAAGCAAACTCAGACTATGAATGTAACAATTTCTGACCAAGTACCGGTTTCCTGTTAGTAGAGATCAAAAATGCTAAGAGCTTTCCTAAAGAGTAACATCCTTTATTGCTTCTGAGTGTAAAAATGCTAGTATGAAATACAAAGATGTCTCAACGGGACAAGAGAAAACTTTCAAATAACCTCACAAATGACATTGCAAGACCCTCTGTCCCACTGGAAAATTGAAAAACAACGGACAGTATTTATATGTATCCTTTTTTTTTTTTTTTT
>VYZQ01018533.1:0-10943 GCA_013400655.1 Mystacornis crossleyi
TGACCATGCAAACCCAGTGCAACAGTAATGATGAGTTGATCTCTTTGGTAAATCCATCCTGGGAATACTGACTGATCTTTCAAGAATCCTTTTTTTTTTTTTTCTTTTTTTTGCTGAGCAGAGAATGTAGAAGAGACTGGGCTGTTTAAGAAGAAAAAAAGGTCACCTAAACATGAGAGGTTTTTACAGACTCACAGTTTGTGTCATTATTTAAATTTCTTGCTTTGCATTTTACAAGTGCATAAAGTTAGTTGTATAGTAGTAAAAGTGCAAGATTATTGTATTCTAACTTTCCTGAGAACTAAGTGAATTTTCAAGGAGAACTAGAAGTCCTGGACAGGCTTCAAATCCCACAGCTAGCTATTAAGAACAAATGATGTAATATTTGATCACTTTTGGTTGAATTTTCTAGAAAATGTCTGCCTTTAAAAACGCATCTTTAGGCTAATAATTAAATTCTACATTGAAAAAAGTTTCTGGAAAGATTCTCTGTAAGACCTTAATGAAAATGAAGATTGGATTTCTAAATTATATTCATATTAATTATTTCTAATACATAAAATATTCATTAGTAGTTGAAGTTACAACTATCAGTTGAGTTAGCTTATAATAAATTTAAATTTAGTGAAATGTAGTCATTAAACAAGAAAAGATTCTTATTATAATTACTATAAAACTGTTAATTGATACTACATAATATTGTCAATAAACATTATACATTAAAAGAGGATTTAGAAGAAACATATTTTCCCTGAGAATAAAATAGGGTTTAAAGTCATGGCAAATGCTTCACCTGCACCTTAAAACTACCATGTAACTGATAAATTTAAAAAAAAATAGGTTTTAAAAATAGGTGAAGCCATGGATTTTGGCTTATATGGCACATAAAAGAAAAAAAAATCTGTGATATGTGTTTGTTTGAATAGGACAATTGGGCAAATTTCTGAGTGACTTTGAAATGAAAATGTCCTCAATTATGTCTGAAACTTTTCTAGGCAGCAACAAAATTTGTATTTTAAGGTGAGTATTTTAATTTGGCTACAGCTATAATGGCTTTCTAGGTCTGCCAGGAGACTGGGGATACTTGGGTATCATTCTTCCAGGTGTGGACACTTTAATATGCCACAGGAGGGCTATACATCCTGACACATCCTATCTATCCCATTTGTTTTCCCATTATTTTATTAAAGCAACATAAAGATGAAAGAAACTAAGAAGAGACACATCTCTGCTTGGTTTTTCAACTATAATTCTTGAAGAACTAATGCAAAATACTCAGTTTATCTGATTTGTCTTCTTCCCATACTGATTTGTTTCAACATTAAAACTTTCTCAGCTTCTCTGTAATAATGACATCACTGAGGAAAAACCTGCCTAGCCAGTGAGGTGGTAGTGGCAGCAGCAGCAGCAGAAAAGGTGAAGAGGTTAAGCCTGGGAGTGAGCATTAGCTTGCTTAGGGACACCCAAGCAGCAGTCCAGAGCTCTGTTCAGACCTGGAAGCCCTTGTGGGACATTTGAACTTCTGCAGGGATCATACACGGCCCAGACCATATGTCAGAAGGACGTGGCACAGTACTTTGCAGGACAGATCATGTGAGGGGGTACAACCACCCTCCTGGCTCCTGAGACAAATACACCTACTGGCTTTTGCTTGCCCACTAAGAACAGACTGAATAATGATTTCGACATGGTCAAAAGCCATTGCTAGCAGCAGTGTGGTGACCCAGTTGGAGCTCCCTAAGAAGCACGCAGGTGTCCAGGTCTTCAGTTGTAGGGACTTGCTTGAGCCTGGCATTGATATGGATGGACAACAGAGATGACAACTGCATGCAGTGGATGGTTTGCTCAGCCCAGTAGCAAAGCTTAAAGAGGAAGGGGGGAGGCTGAGGACTACCAGGGAGTGTGAGAAAGAAATAGACTGTTGGAGTCACATCCTTCAATCCATTCGAGAAATGCAGTGAATGGAAGTTTGGTGAGAGTCAGAGAAGCTCCAGGTATGACTGGCTAGTGCACATTGCCAGCCCATGTCCAGCATCTCAACCACCAGCATCTTCAAGTCGTTTTTGATAGGGCACCTCTTGTTTTTTCATCCCCAAGACTGTGTTGATATCAGGGGTTGCCCCAACCCTTGTGCAGCACCATGCACTTGGTTGTTGATCACTACCCTCTGAATGCAACCATCCAACCACTTCTATCTCCATCTAACAGTCCACTCCTTGAATCCGTCTTTCTCTCTAATTAATGTTGTGGGGGATGGTGTCAAAGGCTTTACAAAAGTCCTATAAACAACAGGGTAAATGACAGATAGATAAGTGACAGATAAATGACACCTGTAGCCTTTCCCTTGTCCACTGAAGGAGTCACTCCATTATAGAAGGCCACTGGGTTGGTCAGGAAGGACCTGCCCTTGGTGAAGCTGTGCAGACTGTCCTGAATCACTTCACTGCCCTTCTTGTGCCTTAGCATAGCTTCTGGGAGGGTCTGTTCCATGATTTTCTCAAGCACAGAGGTGAGGCTGACAACCTGTTAATTTTCAGGGTCCTCCTTACTACCCTTTTTAAAGATGGGTACAATATTTCCTGGTTTTCCACTAACTTGGTACTTCAGCTGACTGTCATGGCTTTTCAAATACCATGGAGAGTGGCTTAGTAACTACTCAGCCAGTGCCCTCAGAACCCTGGTACACATCTCATTGGGCCCTGTACTCTTATGCATATTCCTCAGCTGGTCACAAATCTGATCTTTGTGTCGGAGGGAGCTTTCTCCCACAGTACCCATCCTCCTGTCCATCCACTTGAGAGATGTGGGAACAGACGTTTTCCTTAAACACACAGTCAAGAGTTGTTGAGTATTTTGTCCTTCCCCTCATTCATTGTTATCAGTTTACTGTTGTTGTTTATCAAGTGGAGTACACCTTCTACCTCTCTTTTCTGTTAAAGTACCTATAGAAGCCCTTCCTGTTTTCTTTGTGTGCCAGGTTTTTCTTGCCAGGTTCAGTTTCAGCTTCACTTTGGCCTTCTTCACTCCATCCCTACATTTCCAAACTTCATGTCTTACCCTCCTGGGCACGCAAGCTCTTGCACTCTGTGGAAAATTTCTCACAAACCTTCCAGCTCTGTTTTGCTCCCTTGTCTCTGAGGGACATCTTCCAGGGGATCCTACTGTCTATCTCCATTAAGAGCAGGAAGTCCGCTTTCCTAAAGTTGAGACCTAACTTTACTCCTTAGCTGACCCATATTCCTCAGAACTGCAAACTCCACAGTGCATGATCAGTGCAGCCCAAGCTGCCTCCAATCTTGATGTCCCAAATCAACTCATGCTGGTGACCATCAGATCCCATATTGAACAAAACAATAACGTGCTGGTATAATGGCAGAAGGCTGCAACCTGGCAACTGAAGACAGAAATTACTTGGAGAATGCGGACATTGGTCCTGCTACCTTTCACATGCAAAGCAAGTATTCTAACACTTGAGCTAATCACTTTCCTGAAATCTTGCTTGTTTAGCATGAAAAAGATATATGTGTTGCAGGAGCCCTAATTTAAACTATTTATTCAAATCAATAAATGCATTACTTATTTTTTTCCCTTTTTCCTGTTTAGTTAGAATACTTACCGCTTTAAACATTGGAAAACTGTTAAAAGCTGAGTTAATTGCACTTGATTTTGAAGCCAGTGGAAGATGAAGCTACTGCTTTGCATATCGATAATTCTACTGAATAGACAATTCTTGTAATTTGTATCTAATTTAGCTTTTTAAACAATACCTGGATACTGTCTGAGCAGTTACTGAAATTCATGAGGGCTACCATTATCCAACATTTTTAGCGTAATACAACAGTAACTTCTACAAATAGATGTTAAATAAGAGTAGTTTGAGAAAAATAAGAAGTAAAAAAATAGGCTAAAAAGATAAATAAAGAGAATTTAAAAATTCAACTGGAATAAAAATTTGGTCTTTAATTTTCATAAAAAGTCATTCTGAAAATGGGGGAAGGAATGAAATGAAAAAATCTGTACAATTTTGAAAAAAGTAGTATTGAAAAAAGACAGGAAAGGAAAATTGAGGCATTTTTAAAAAATGTATTGCAAAGGTTATTTCTATAAAATTGCAATAAATTTAAAGTAAGAAGAACTGGGAAATTCAATGCAAAATACAGTTCACACAAACAGATAGAATTTCCTCCTTTTTTTTACATTATTAAATAAAATTTGGAAGATAGCTATCAGTTACTCCGTTAAATAATTGATGATCATACCAGTGCTTTCCCTATAAAACCAGAACAGGGCGTTGCATCACTGCAGTGTGTGTTAAATTTCTTGAAATAAGTCATATGAACATAATAGCATACCTCTTGTGGACTTGAATAAACAGCAACATGACATATTTCTTCTTTTGTTGTGTTTTCACTTATTAACATGGTGACAGAATATTAAACATGGTGATAGAAAATAGACAGTAATGTGGTGACAGAAAAGTCCTTCAATTTATTCTATGTAATACTTTTTCTCGAGTAACCTCAAAAGAAGCCATATTTAGAATTCAAAACTGAATAAAGCAATTTAGGAGGAAAGACATCTCATATTAAACAATTATGCTCTTTTATCATCTTAAGAAATACAGAATTAGAATATATCAGTTTATTTCATATTCATGTCTGATAGAATAGAGTAGAATAGAATAGAATAGAATAGAATAGAATAGAATAGAATAGAATAGAATAGAATAGAATAGAATAGAATAGTCCAGTTGGAAGCAACCTACAACAATAATTCACTCCAAACACCTGACCACTTTCTGGTTGGTGGAGTTACCTTATAGTTTTCAAGATCTCCTAAGATCCCTGTGAGGAAATAAAACTTCTCAAATTATTTTTTTGTTGGTTGGTTTGATTTTTTTTTTAATATTACCAAGTGGTGAAGCACAGAAAACTTAATATTTCATGAAAGTATAAGTATATTCATATCAGCTGAAGAAGCATGAACTCTGGCTGTGTGTAAGCACAAGTTCAAAGGCAAGTGAAATTTTTATCATGTTGAATCTGAATAGAACCACATAGATATAGTACCTTTTAATCATGCTTTTGGGAAGAAGAATAATGTGTCAAAGATAATGCTGAAAGATATTATATAAATTTAGAAAACAGAAAACTCCTTAGGTCACTGCATAAAAAATGACAGAAATATGAAGATTACAGAGAGAGTTTATTATTTCTTGATGAATGATGTGACTGTCTCAAGATAACTTTTTTCATGATACTAAAAGTTTTTTTTTGAGGAATCTGACATAAATCTAACTGTTCTGTCACATAGTAGTAACTAATAAAATATCAAGTCTCCTTTTGTTTTGGACCTCTTTCTTCATCAGCTCTTCTTTGGTGTGCCAATACTCAACTCCCCAAAGACCACACCTACTAAGTCAAAGAATTTTCAATTCAGATATGATTTAAAATGTACACAATCATGGATTAATAAATGTTTCTAACTAGACTTCCACATGATGTATTTCATTAACCGTCCCTTTATGCCTCAGGAGGTATGTGAGAATAGTCACATTTTAGAACCTTTAGTCCACATTATGTTGTAGCAGTCAAATAATGGAACTATAAAGCTGGTCTTTCTGTTGGAAAATATTTTTTATGGATCAATCTGCCTGATGAATAAATAATAAACAGAACTTTTCTCCAAATTCAGCACTTGTCTTGTTCTGGGTCCTTACTATCATATAAAGATTAATTTTCTAGGTTAGTCATGAAAATATAGACTCATGATAGCCAAAGTATGAATTTTTTTCTTTACACAGAGAAAATGAGGAGAAAAAAGAAGGCTTTTGAATAAAGCAATAAACCCTTTTGCAAAGATCAAAGGATCCACAGTAGTTATTTTTTCAACATGTGAGCTATGTAAGGAGGAATATTCCTGCAGCTTCATAAGCTATTTCCAAATCTAGATATCTCCAGATCTAGATATCTTACAAGTGAGCAGTTGTATAAAGCTATGAAGCTTATGTGTGAAGCATTACAATGGCTAGATAGTACTGCTAAAAAAGACTGCACTGGAAGTCCTCCCTTCGTAGGACTGTGTGGAGTGTCTGTAACAAATTTCTTTGTGGTTTCCTTTGTGCTGAGACACCACAATAAAATGGGGGGGGGGGGGGGGGGGGGAATTCCTTTTCTGAGGAAATATTCTTTTTTGCATATGCATGTAAAAATAACTGACTTTACATGCTCCCATTTATTGGTGTGGATTGCTGCCAGCCGCCTTTCACTGTTATTTTATTATGCATACACCTGCTCTGTCCCTCCATTCTCCATTCTTTAGAGGGGGCTTTCAGCAATAAAATTTAACATGTTTGCTGTTCTAAGCAAATTGTCAAAATACGTTTGGATTGATATGCTAGATTGTAACTTGGCACAGAACGTTATGATCACAGATTGTGATAACTTGAATAGGTATTTTCCCTTTTCTACTGAACTTTGGATGTTAACCTTTTCTGAGAATTATGTTCTGTAGGAGGAGTACTCACTTAAGCATAAAAGTTTTGGTTGAAGATTCCTAAGGGATTTGATAAAAAAGTCTTCTGATTAAACACATATCTTGCAATTTATTTTTGACTTTGCTAATTTATTTCAAATTAATTGCCTGATGGACAGAGTGATGATCTACTTATGGTCTGATCTTTATAGTCCTGGCATTTTCTGTGTTACTGTTCAACAGCTACAGATTGAAGCCTCTATCTGAATTGGAAACTCATGTTTTCTGAGAGGTAGAATTTTGGGGTGAGTTGCTGTGCAGTGGTTGCTAAGCATGCTTCTGCACATACCCTTTAGCAGCTGTCACACACCCTGTAGAGCTATGCAGGCAGATTGGGAGGATCTCTATATCATCCCCTAGTGCTTACTTGCCCTTAATCTCTTTTTGTAGCAGAGTTATGAAATGTATGAAATCTGAATTATGAAGCAGGAATGAAATCGAATTTTGCTGCATCCAAATGCTCTTGCATTTTATAATTTCTTCTGTTATAACAGAAATTCCCTTCCTTCATACAAGTACCTGGTCTAGAGCATGGTCCAGCCCATGGAGGTCAGACTAAGAGAACTGTGGAAGATTTTCATCCCTTTCAGACTGTGTATTAAACTCACTTTTTTTTTTTTTTTTTTTTTTCCCCCCCCTTCATAAGAATTCTGTAGTCCTTTAGATGATGTAAAATTCCGGGGCAGTAGCTATCTTATTAATACCATACAGCAGGCAAAGGTAGGAGAGTGCGTAGCATGTATTCAGAGATTACTGACCCATAGATAACTTTGACAGCTTCATGATTGTCTTTTATAACTGGAAATGGGTATGTGACTTATTAGGTCAGCTGTTTGCTTTTGTTTGTGACTTAATTCTCAGTAAGTGTAGAAGAAGAAAGTTTCTCTTCAGTAAGGCAATGAGTAAGGATGATGAAAAAAGGCTTTCTGTTTATTATATGGTGTGTATTGTACCAGCACATAAACTGACAACTATTTAAACAAATGCATGGCATATGACATGCTGGAAAATAAAAGTTCTGTAGAAAAAAAATTATTTGCTATATCTGATTCTCAGCTGTACCTTGAGAAATGCTTGGGAACATACTCCTTACTAATTCGTGAAGAGTACCTGCCTTCTGTCAGTCTTAAAGTTTGCATTTGACACTCTCTTTGTAGAGAAATGAAATTAAATTTGCAGTGTCTTCTTTTGAGAATGCATCACAGCAATATCTGTGGATCACTCATTCTCTTCAAATTCTTCTGAAGGAATAAGACCGCATTAAAACTGTGGAAGATCCAAAGTGCCCTATAGGGGGTGATGAGCATAAGTCAAAACTTGTACATGTTGGGCCAAACAGACTAGATTCAATCTCCCTCAAAATGAGTTGTTTAATTTCAGATTATAATTTTATTTATTAAACATGAAAATAAGTAACTGATTTAATTTTCCAATTGCTACCATCCTGATTTTTTTTTCTGCATCTAATGGTATGTTATTGTTACAGGGAATATCTTGCATATCTTGCCAGACTGCTGATGTAGTGGCTCCAAGAAAGTCTAACAATTAAAAATAGGAACCAAACCAATCACTAACACAAATATCCCAAAGTACAAGTGTTTCAACAACAGAAGCACATGAAGGCAAAATGTATGTTTCATAAAAGCTATTATTGTTAAAGTGAGACAGATGAAGATTGTTTGAAAAATACACAAAATCACAGATATAGACTTGAAAATATTTAGAGGAAGATGCTTGCTATTTTAAGGATTGAATGTCTGCCCTATTATTAACTATCTTATATAAAAACAATTGCTTGTTCTAATTAATTAAAAATAGTGTCACAAGATTAGTTCTTTACGGAGAAACCTAAGCATGGATATGCATGGTTCTTTTCAGAGTTTATTCAACTGTATTAGGTTTATTCATGTTAGACACCCTGTGTGCTCCGATATCTTGACCGCCAGTATTTGAACCACTCCACAGAGAAAATGTCTCCGTTGAGGGTGCAAGCATTTCAGTTCCAGTACATCTGTTTGTGCATTTGAAAGTGACATAAAAGTGTTAGAATTTCTTAAAATGAATTTTTTATCCCTGCATTATGTTTACTAGACAAAGATATCAGGCTAGAGATAAAAACACCATTAATAATCATCTCTTTTACTGGTTTTGACTATGAGGTGAAATGCAAGCATTTTGTTCTTTTATCAGAATGCCAAGTTAGGTCATGCCAGAAACAAGACTAAAGATTTGTTCAACTAAGAACAACATGACTGTTGTTAACTCTACATAAGTTTCTTTTTTACAGTTAGAAACTCATCAGAATATATTCTTTTAGTTAGAAACTCACTAGAATATATGTGACTCCTCTGTTGTCAGATAATCTTTTTTCATAATCTTTGTGTGTCAAGAGCCTTCATAAGAATCTGAATTTGTGTATAATCATGCTTATATAAAGCTAAATGGTATAAATTTTCAAGTGTTATTCATTCTGTGATTCAATACGAGCTACATATTTTGCTAATAATACGGTGCAATTCTTTTGTCAGTGTAGCTTTGCTGTTTGCAATAACTGAGGATCTGCAATCTAGTGGTTACGGAACATTTCAATTCCGTCACTAGGAGAGAAAAAACCCAATGTTTACCCTTCTCTATTATTGTTCAACAGCTACAAACTCTATCTGAACTGGAAACTTAGGTTGCGATTATGGAGCACAGTACCTTGCCACAGCTACAATTTTAGTCAAATATCCTTAACTTTTTTAAGAGACCATCCTATAACATCCCCGTTCCCTAGCTCAGTCGGTAGAGCATGGGACTCTTAATCCCAGGGTCGTGGGTTCATGCCGCACACTGGGCGCCATTTATAACATCCCCGTTCCCGGGGGGGCCTGGATCCGGGTAGCTGAGCCCCGGGGGAATGGGGAGTTATCTGCACAAAGACAAAGGGCTGCGGACGCTCTCTCCTGGGCAGGATTCTTGTAGGTGTTTATTGGATCATCGCCGACAGGAAAGAGCCCCCCGAGGGGGGTTCTCTGTGGTGTTTTTATCTCCGAAAGGTGCGGGGGAGAAGACCAGGGCTGGGTTTCATTACGTAGCTAGGGAAGGAGCAGGGGCCTACTCTGGGGAGAGGTCTGGGCAGGGGATAGGGTTCATACAGAAATAATACCATTCAGTGCCATGCAAAACTAACTATTTGTGCATTACTACACCATCCCTTTGGGGTTTTTCTCTGGGCATAATCTTGTTTTCATAACTTCCCATTTCATGGATCTTTTCTTTATAAATGTGATTCTTTATGTCGTAGTTCTTTTTCAGCAAACAGGCAATTTATAATGTTGTGATTTCTAATAACACTGTACTGCCTGAGTTTAGGACAGTATTTGTATTAGTGAAATAGACATAGTGAGGCATACAGCAATCCAGCATAGCAGCAAAGAATTTTCATACTTACTGTTTATTTTACATACACGCTGCTGGCTCTGTGTATTTTTTTATATGTGTGTAAACATATATTATGCAAAATAGTGAAAGTGGACTTAAAAACAACGAAAGCTGCAAATATTTACTACATTCTACATACGGCTAGAGTAATATGAAAGGCAATTAAGAAGGACTTTAGAGCACTGGGTCAAGTAGCTGATAGGACAGGGACACAGGTAGTGTTCTGCTCAGTCCCTTTGGTGGCAGAGAAAAATGATGAAAGACATAGAACTTACATCATTAACGAGTGGCTCAAGGGTTTGTGTCATCAGCAAAATTTGGATTCTTTGCTCACGGGGCAGCTTTTACGGCACCTGCCCTGCTGGAACCAGATGGGATACATCTCTCTGTTAAGGGCGGAAGGTTTTTAGCTCATGAACTGGCAGACCTCATTGAGAGGGCTTTAAACTAGGTTTGAAGGGGGAAGGAAAAGCAGCTGGGGTGTCTGGAAGCAGGCCCAAGGGCAGTAAGCCTTAGTTAGGGCTGAAATCAGTAGCCCAGCTGAGGTATACCAATGCACGCAGCATGGGTAACAAACAAGAAGAGCTGGAGGTCATGGTGCAGCAGCGAAGCTCTGATGTAATTGCCATCACTGAAACCTGGTGGGATGACTCACATAGCTGGAGCACTGCACTGGATGGCTACAAGCTCTTCAGAAGAGACAGGAGAGGGAGAAGAGGAGGAGGGGTGGCCCTGTATATTAAGGAGGCTTTTGATGCTATAGGGATTGAAACTAATGAAGATGGAGTTGAATGNGAATGCCTATGGTTAAGAATTAAGGGGAAGGTCAACAGGACTGACATCCTACTGGGAGTCTGTTATCGTCCACCCAACCAGGAAGAGGAGGTGGACAAGTTATTTTATAAGCAACTATATAATGTTTCAGGATCATCAACCCTTGTTCTTGTAGATGACTTCAAGCTTCCAGACATTTGCTGGGAACTTAA
>VYZQ01018538.1:0-21618 GCA_013400655.1 Mystacornis crossleyi
ATGTATGTGTGTATGTGTATGTGGTGCTTCAGTGAGGCAATGAATCAACAGTTTAACTATGCCCTCTTCAGGAAGTTTCCTCATCATATAGCACTGGACAAAGTTTTCCTTCTATTCTATTTATACATTTCAAAAACATGTATGTTTCGTCTCAATTCCCCAATTATCTTTAGCTATTGAAGCAGGCTAAGAAAGCTATGAGCATTCCTGGGACTTCTGCTTTCATACCTTCCTTTTCCATTGCCTCGTAGAAAATGAATTTATTAACTGAGGGGTTGGTGGACCACCTCCCCTCGCTCCCTGGCAGATTCATTATCACTGCATCTCGGCGTCCTCCTGTGAGCTTCTCAGCAGACCTAAATACACTTTTTGTTTTATTAGTATTTCTTATCTTCTTATCTGAAGCTGTCTAAGTATTTTTCCGCCGTTATCAGGAGAGAACAGGAAATGGCTGCAATAGTAGAGACAGCCCTTAGTTCTCAAAGCTGTGTAAATGGGGCCAGAGTGATTATCAAGCCAGAATCAACTCCGATCTGGCATTCACTGCACTTACTATACCTCTATGGTAAGCTTCCTCAGAATGAGAATTCACATGCCTCAAGCTGTGCCCCTGCTGGGCATTTCAGTGCCATCTCCATAAGAGCAACTTTTCCTTTGGCTCTTCAGTCAGCAGAGTCTGGGCTTCAGCTGCTGTGCTTCCCTACAGCCCCCACGCTTCCTGCCTCCCAGACTGTTATCCACTTATCCTGTGGCTCCCACCTTTCTGTTGTGTAGGTGGGATGAAAGGGAGGGTCAGGCTATCTATCTGTAGTGACAAGCATGGTTCAGACAGCTTTTGGGGTTAATAATGATGGTGTAAAAGATGGTAGAAAAGCTAAATGGACTACGTATTAATGAGGTTGTGTTTCGTTTTTTCCTTTACAATAAAAGAGTGCATTTTTCATGCTTAACCCCTCAAACCTAATTAAATCAAAGTGATAATTTAAAAAGAAAACTGTAAAAGAGCCATATGTGCAGATATTTGTCTTGCCCCAGCATAGTCTGTATTAGCAACAGCAGCAGTTTGAAAATGCTTAGTGCGGAAAAAGTGAAATATAACATGTGAATGTACTAACCTTTTGGGGATGCATTTCCTAATTAAATACCTAAACACATCTTGTTGAAAAAAAAAAGGCGGGGAAAGGACTTAATTATCTTGATGCATCAGTGGACCTCTTGTACTTGATCATGTGGGTGTAGTATTTGTATTAATAAAGCAAGAGCCAAGTAGTATTTTATTGTGAATGGATAAGGCCCTTTGGAACATTAATCCGTTTTAAAGCGATGCACTGTGGTAGATTTCAGTGATGCTGACAAGTTTCAGCTGGATGTGGTTCTGAGTAGCATTTTAGTACTGCAGTACTCCTTGCTGAAAGCAAAGCAACCCCTGTGTTTCCTTTGCTGACAGAAGTGCAGTTGAAGCAGGATTAAAATTAAGTGGATGAACCTGTGCATAGAGGAGAGATTCCTCCCCAGGAGTGTGGGGGTCAGAATCTGAGCTCTTCTTCCTCTGGCTCCAGGCTCTAGCAGCTGGTTGCAATAGTCACGGAAAAAATATATAGATCACATACAGGCTCCTGATGGCTCTTCAGAATTACTGTCAGTGTCACTTATTCCTCTGTACAGTAACAATGCCAGAATGCATCTAAACATTTCCATAGTTGTTGTGCATGTTTGCACTTAATCATTTTAAATGGATCATTCACCACACAACTTTATTTTTCTTTGGTAGTAGTCTTAAACCCCAGTTATTCGCTATATTTTGGGACTAGCTTTGTGTGTGACATCCAAATTCAGAAACAGGAAACAGCCTTAACCAAATTAAAAAGATTTTCCTAACTTAATTTTCCAAATACAGTACATCTGAAAACAGGAATACAACTCTGTGCCAAGGCCAGGCAAATCAGTTCCATAGCCGGTTGGTGCAGTAGGAAAGGAGAAAATGTGGGTTTTATTTATTAGAGAAAATATGGGTTATATTTATTAGACATTTCCAGGTAAATATCTTGACTTTTATGCAAGAAGAAGAGAGGTGTTTTGAGGCACAGTCTACCCAGTTCAGTTGAATAATATACAAAGCGAATCAATTCCTATGGAAAGTAAGAGAAGCCCAGGCTGAGCAGGACAACAACTGTGTATTTCTGTACTGTATGTAACTGGAATTCTGTGCATAAGTAGTATACAAAGGACAGTTATATTTCAAAAAGCAAAGCTACATTTATGTTGCGCTACCAGCAAAACGATCTTGTTTTTAGTAACCTCTTTTATAGTGTATGGCTGTATTTCTTGATTTCTGGTTCTTTCTGGATTTTATATCATTGGACTTTTGAGGAATCAGTTCTGGATACTTTTTCTATGAAAAGGCAAGAAAATTACTTTGGCAGCTCATCAGAAAAATATGTTTGAATTGCTGGTGCAAAGGGGAGTTCCTGGGTAAGTTTGCATTTTTCAGGGCAGTGAACAATTTGGTGTGATTTAGTCAGAGGATTGGGCTCAATGTGAGTCTCAGACTCTTGGTTTGTCTGAGAACATTGAAAACATGTTACTGGAGGCTATCTTTGAAATAAAAGTGTAATCATGGATGCTCTGCCTATGCAATATATTTCATGTAACAGTCTCTATGTCCCTTTAGGAAAAAATGGCATTGTCTTTCCTCCCACTAGGGTGGGGAGAGGGCTGTGCTGGTTTGTGAAGTGCACGTCTTATTAGCCACCCAGTGGAGGTATTCAAGTCTAGCAGGCAGCGATCTTGGCACCGGTGCCAGTGAAGCGGTAATTACAGCGTCTGTCATTTGCATTAGCCAGCTCTGCTGTGCATTCGGCTTGGAGGTACAAAACAGCTTCTCGAGTGCAAGTCAAAAATCAAAGGAAAGGAGTCAGAGACGAGCTGTGGTTTTATTTTTGGCCATAACCTCCATCAGCACAGTGTCAGGATAATGTTGTGCAGAGGCACAGCTCAGTGCCGGCTGCTTCCAAGGACTGAAGGAATGGTGGTGTTTTAAGTGATTTATTGTGTGTGCTCAGTAGAGTCCAGTCTCAGGAGCAGGCGCCCCTGGATCTTTCCGTCATAACATTATCCACAAGGCAATCTGAAGGAAATGTTATTAAGTCTTCTGGGAGGCAAACTGTATTCAAAGAAACACTTAATTTGCATCATTTGCAAGAAAGCATTTGAAATTATGCTAAAAAGGGAAATGGTTATAAAGAACTTTACACTGAACAAACAGTAACAACAAAATCCCTCTTTATTTTGAACATACTTTATTCCCCTGTGTTTAATTTAATGGGGTCATCTGTAGGTACTCCAGCCCCGAACTCCACTGCTGTGCTGGGGAGGTGATTTATTGAGTATTGTTGTTGGGTTCGTGATAGGTTTGGTTAAACATTTTGCAGAACATCCATTGTGGTTATTGTGTTTAGATTTGTCTTTCTAGGGTGAGGACGTGGCATAACAGTGTGTGCACACTAGCTGGAGGAGCTAAAGGAAAGCCCCAAACTGTAGCTGTGTTCCAGTTGTTTTCCTCAAGGCTGGCTCTGCTTGTACAAACAACACGCACAAGTAAGGTGCGGTGAGTGGGAGCAGCGGGCAGGAGCTGCCGGAGGTTTTCCCAGCTTTCAGTAACCTCAGAGGTGCTTGTATATAGCTTTCTCCCTAGGTAGTCATCACCGGAACAACTTCCTGTTTGCTTTTATGACTCCATCCCAAATCACATGGACGTTAAGCAGGAAATATGGGATTTCCTCCCAAGTCATCAAACGCCAGGATTTGGGGAGTCCCTTTACAGCCTGGCATGTTATCTAAGTTTGGGCTGGGGAGAAAGAGCTTCATGAAAAAACAGTCTCACTTAAAAATACTCTTTTTATCAACATGGAAAATTTAGGGGGAAACAAAAGAGAGAAAAAGATTCCTTTTTTGTTTATTTGCTCAGGGGAGGTTGGAAAAAAAGCAAGAAACCCTAATCAAAACCAGAAAAGATTCAGTTATTTCAGAGAAAAGGTGAATAAAGCCCTGAATATTTACCCTGCTTTCCAAACTATTTGTATTTATGCTCTCTGGAAGTCTGTTAGGTGTTCAGTGAAAATGAAGAAGTTAAAAAGTTGTGAAGTCTTCTGACAACAACAGTTTTCATTTCCATTTACATTTTTCCACATATTTCGACCAGCCTAGTGAAACACCTCACTGTTAGACTTCATTTACAGTCCTGGTCAGCACTGGTTAAGGCATATATTTACAGCACTTTCTAGAGCTTGCTCTTCTGGTTTGGTTGGTTTTTTTGGTAAATCACACTGATTTTACAGTGATGCTGCTTGAGATGGAGACCCAGATTCTCAGTGGTGCCAGACATGCCCTTATTTCCATGAGGGAGTGTCAGGCAATGCTGAATTTAGGTGAGTACCTTTGCTGTTCCCCAAATAGAAGCAGTGCTGCTCTAGCTTGCATGGCAGTCCAACAGTCCCATCAAGGCAGGGACATCTCCCCTGTCAGTATGTGGTGCTGCAGTGCCTCAGCACCTCCTCGGATTCTCATTTTCCTTTGCTGTGAGTCCTACACAAGCAGGACAGGAGAGGCACGCAATACTTCCTGTGGGAAATATCTGCAGTTGTGTCTTTAGCAAACTTTGCTACGTGCTTGCGTTGCTGGAGACGATGGGAAGTTCTTATTTGTAACATTGCCTTAGTTAATCCATCTCTATTTTGCTGGATTTGAAGGTTTGCTGTATTTATCACTGTTTGGTGGAGAGGTCTAGGGCCAACTGCCTAAGCATGCAGAGCAAATGTGTAAGGGAAGCCAAAACAAGAGCTCGAGTCTTCTGAGTAGCCAAGACTCTGGTGCTCCGGTCCATTCTTCTTGTCTGACAGTCCCAGAGAGGGGATGTTACAGAGGGAACGCTGCATTTCTCTGGTACCTTCTCAAAGTGGAATTTGTTGAGTCTCACTGATGGTTTCTTTTTATCTGCTCTTATGTAAAAGTACGTATAAAAGGATGTCATGGGTTAGGAATGGTACTCCCCAATTTAGTCTCTCCCACTGGGACCCCCAAAACCACATGCTGCTCTCTCTCTCCCTCCTCCCTTTTCCCCTTCCCCTGAAGTGGGATGGTGAACTGGAGCCTCAAAAGATAAAGATCACAGGCTGAGCTAAGAACAGTTTACTGGGAACAGTAGTTAGGTAAGAAAATGTACAGTAACAGCAACAATACTGACAACAGAAGGTGCAAGAAAGAGCAAATGATTCACACGGAAACTCCCTGACCACAGCGATGCCTGACCGCTCCCTCTGCCACACTATCCAGACTTGGAGGAGAGCCCTTCGCCTCATCCCTGGAAAATGAAGTGAGCTGATGTAGAATAACCTCAGAGTCCTACCCATGCTCCCTCCTGGCTACGGCAGAAGTTAACTCTGTCCTGGCCGGAACCAGAACAAAGGAAAAGGCAAAGTAGATGCTGTTGCTCAGGAACAGGGATGCTTCCTAGGAGCTCTGGCTTTCTGGTGGCAGGCAGTTTGGAAGGATTTGCTTTGCCCAGTGAAATCCACAGTGTTATCTCAAATTTGGAAGGAGGAAAAGCAGATCCAGCGTGTGACTGCAGCATTGTTGTAAATGGAATAAGGATCACTGTCCTGGGCTGTTTTGTTTCGTTTGGGTTTAATCTGCAATTCAGGACTATGTTATTCAACTGTATTTCATTCATCTGCATGAACGACTTGAGCACCAGAGCACCCCGTTGCCTTATGAGTCATAAAAGCGATGAGGTTGCCTAGGCAATTAAATCAGTATCTTTTTGCTCTTGTTGCAGTAACATTTTCAACAATAATGCTAAGGAGCTCAGATAGATTTCACCGGCCTGGAAACAGCTGAGCATTTTCTTGTTAGGTAGCTCCTGCCAATCCCTTTTTAGTTATTTTAAAGAGGTAAAGTAGCTTTATTTCTTAGTCTTATATTGAGTGAGAGGTTGAAATGTTAATCTCAGTGGATTAGCGGTGTATCCTTCGAGAAAAAGGAAAGCTTGCGTTTTTCTTGGTCCCCTGAGTGCTTGATGCAATTGTTTGAGAAATCTTGAATTTCATCAGCTAGATACAAGGAAATGTGCAAGTATGCCTTCACTGATCCGTCAAAAGAGGTTGACTTTATTGCAGCCATTTTGGAAACTTGTTTGAACTGATAGTTGTTCCCCAGGTGTTTCCTTGCTTGATTTTAGTGCATTTCACATGAGACAGTGAAAAGGGATCACCACAGGATTATTAGTAATTCAGAGCTTCTTGGAGAGCCATATTCCAGCCATCAGTTTGCTAAAATAATGGCTGGAATATGAATTGCTGCACTTTTATGATATGGCATATCTGTTGTTTAAATACATCGCTTGTCTTATCCACTCCCAACATATGTGTTTATACTGAAAAGTTTACATAGTGACTGAAAATAATAGTACAGTCTCACTGAATGAGGTTAATTGCAGTTCAGTTGTACCAAAATCAAGGAGTAAGGAGTGGGACAGAATAGCAAGCGAGACTAATTTCTATTCTCATGGGCTCTGGATTTACCTACACCGACTGAAGTGCAGGCACTTATCAGGAGTAATTCCAAGCACAGATGTGCACACTGCCTTAGTCTGAATGAATTTTCTCTTTCATTAGTGTATCTCTAAGTTTTGCCAGCTGCTCATGGAGTCAGCACAGATGTGTCCCTCTCACCTTTCCCTTTTCCTACAATTCTGTGTGTCTGTCTGGTTGCTTTGCAGCTCTACACAGGTGAGTGGCCGTGACTACCAGTGAATAGCTGGAGCTAACAGGCAAAGAGTAAGGTGTCCAGACTGAAATTTCAGGTTGTCTGCACTCAGATGAGACTATAGAGAAATCTCTGCTGCTTGAACCTCTGCTAACAGGATGAAATTCTCTGGTGCTTTCAACTAGGAAGAGATAAAGTTTCCTCTGTTAAACCTGGCCACTTGTTCTGAAAATCAGGGTTCGTTGTGGAAACTAGAACTCTGTCTAGTTAAGGAATGGAGCTGTAATTAAATGGGGAAGACTGTGCCCTTCTACAAGTGCTGTTCACAGAAAATCTTGCTGAATTGTCTCATGAAATACTTGTATTACTTGCTCAAAGGTTTTTGGCCCCAAAGCTGCACTTTTTTTTGACAAATCATCGTCCCCATTACAAATTCTTTCCATGCAGACATTTCAAACTTAGCTTGAGGGACTTCCTTTTTGCTTCCTCACCAGTTTTTGAAGGTGAGGGTAACTTTTTTGGTCTCTTGATCAAACAAAATGCAGCAATCTTCTTATGCAGCAGATCTCTGCTGGCAAGAATATGAGTGAAGGTTTTCCTTCTCTTGGTCATGCAAAATAGCTGTACTGGAGCAAATAGGGAGTTCCTAAGTAACTAGAAAGTTTGTAGCTAGAAAGTTCAGTACTGGGACCTGTCAGTTTCACTACCAGTTTTCTTTAGTTTTGTTGTTTTTTAAATGCCTAGTGTTTATACCAAGGATAGACGTATGTGGTACAAGGCCAGGTTATGACCACCAACAAACGTAGCTCATTAATTTCAGAGCCAGCACGTGTCAGAAGCTGATATGCTTGTGTGTTAAAAATATGTTGTCACAGTAGAGTGAGACTCTAGGCTGAATAGAACTCGATCTCATCTTACTTGGTGGCAATATTTTTTGTGGGGTTGTTTCTTTTTTTGCTTTGGTGGAGGTTTTTGGGGGTTTTTATGAAGCTAAATATTTTGAATAATTTTGAGGATTTCCATTTCCCCTCCACGTAGCGGTGTGACTCTCTCCTGTAGAGAGATTAACACAGTGCCTCGCTTGAAAAGAAGTTGGTGACATTCTTTCAGGTAGATGTTTTTTCTCTTGGATTTTGTTACAGTATTTCAGATAAGAACACTGACAGCCAAATGTCACCAACTGTAGACAGATATTCGCGTAAATATCTATTACACACAAATGTGTGGCAATTTCCTGCCTTAGCAATCACTTTTGAACTAGAGACCTCTGCTACTAAAAGCACAGGCTTGAAGTTTTGAATTAGAAGTGCAGCCTGGTAGCTGGTAACAACAGCAGTTGTTATCCTGGTGTAGGCAGTAGAATGAGAAGTGCCATATGCCTTTCACAAGCACTGCAAGAGGCGAAACTGTTCAGCTGCTAACTTTCGTCCTTTGCTTGTCCTGAAATATTTCTATATGAATCTTTTTCTTCCCTCCACCCCCCAAACTTATATATTAATTCTTTTAGTAAGCATGGCTATTAGATAAAACCTTCCAAATCTTAAAAAAAAAAAAAGATGCCTAATTTAATTACTTACTTTATAAACATTTCTATCATTTTGTGGTCTCAAGAATGAAGTTTTAAATTTGCATTTACGAGAAACATTTGCAAAGAAAATGAATTTAAGTGGCAAAGTGATTATGGGTGAACTATTAATCTGCTTTGTTTTACTGATCAGTTTATTCTACCAGTACTTGGTTTTACTGCCTTTTTTGTTTTGTTTTGTTTAGGAAATCAATAGATAATGGCATTGTGATCAAATTTACTTTCTGTCTGACTATTTTCACTGGATTGCTTGGGATTTACTCACTGGAGCAAGGCAAGGAAAATTTGGTCTTTTGTCTTTGAAGTTTCGTATTCACTAGTACCAGTGCAGAACACATTTCATTTGCAGAGGCCAGGCTGAGGTTAAGTTGGTTTTAAAGATAACAGTAGATTCCAGCGTCCTTGCATTTGTTTTGTATTTGGTGACAGTCACTAAATCAGGGGAAGGAATGTTCAAACAACACACTTGAGGAAAAGTGATTTTTATAGAAAGGGCCCATTCCTGCTAATAGCCAGTAACTGCACACAACCCCACTGACATTAAAAGTCCATTAGCTAAGCCAAGTTTAAACACCAGCTGATGCTATGTCAGCTAAATGTATATTGGAATTTTTCATGTAACACAGCCATAGCACTTCTGTACTTTTCCTAAAACTATGTACATTAAGAAAAGCAAATGTCATCTGATAGTAGTAAGATGAAGAGTTCACATTAAAGTAGGCAGAACTGTAATCAAACTGAAGTCACCATCTGGTTGCATTAACGAGAAACAAAAATGGATACAAGGAAAGCAGGGAGTGTCAGGTTTCTGAATTAAAGCTAGATTAACAAATCTAGTGTACAGAGTTCTGTAACAGAGGATAAGCACAGAGCTTATCTGCTTGGGTTTTTTATCACTAAATATAATATGACCTTGTTTGAGAAAAGTTTATATTGAAGTCCATAAGATGCTTTCTCATGTGGAACACTGGGTTGCCATGGAAGAAGGTTGTTTCCTGGCTATTTAGGAAATATGTCTCATTACAGCAGTGTGAAAACCTTTAAATGTGTCAAGATAGTGTTTGTATGCCTGTGGTCTGAAATTCTAGTTAACCAGTGGCACAGCAAATAGCATTCACCCATCTTAATGTATCAAAAAGAGGTTTAAAAAGGATGGTGAAAAAATGGTGTGTGCTCGGTATAGAGAAGTGCTACAGGTGATGAACTTACTGTTCACTTTCAGAAGCAGCAGCAGCAGGCTGAGGTCCCAGTACTGTGGTCTCGGCACCCACAGATCCACAGTTTAGCACCTGGTTTGGCAGTGGGTCTAATTCAGAGAAGTCACTTTGAAGCCTGCTTTGAAAGTGGACCTTGTGCTGTAAAGCCATTGTGGAGACAGGCAAGGGGCGGCTCAGTAAGTCAACGTGAGAGCTGGAACAGAGGGGTAATTAGTCGCTCACTGACCCTCTCCCAGGTCTGCTGCAGTATTGCTGTAACCTCCTCTGCCTCTGCTGTGTCATTATCTGTCCATTAGCGAAGCCTTGTGCGAGTACTGACAGGAGCACAGCTAAAATGCCTGATGTGGGCACTCGAACCCACTGCAGGCATCCTGTGAATGCATCTCCAGGGCTCCCTTACACTCCTACCACACTGTGTTAGTAGTGCAGAACTCTCACACGTGTCATGGGACTGAGCCTGATTTTTTTGGTCTTCCTTGCTGAAGGAGCTGACATCAGTAGCGTGCCCAGAGCAGATTGTGTGTTTGTGAACCACAGGGTTTAAGGAGAGTAATTTAATTGCATTTTCCCCCCTTCTGGAATATAACATGTAAACATATTACTGAACTAAAGCCTGGTTTTAATTACAAGCAGTAACTTTTTCATGTTGACAGATTTTCACATGGAAAGCTTTATTGAAAATGAGAGGAGACCTTTTTGCCATCGTTAGTTCTTGCTGCTTAGTGCTTTTATCAAGTAGAGTAAAATATGGTTTATAATTAATTCAAAGCTTATATGGACATGTTTAATATAATTACCAAACAAAATCCTGTTTACTGACATACTGCTTGTGAAACCAGCCCGAATAATCTGGTCTCTGGCACACATAAATCAGGCAGTAATAACAGCTGTAAATATTTCATAATATACTTAGAGTGCTTTGATTCTAGTACTGAATCCACTTTTGGGTTTTAAGGATAAAACATAGGTCAAAAATTACTTTTACCGAATGTTCCTTCCTAATCTCTTGCACTACTTTGACTGAAAATTATTTTTAAAAAATCATTACTGTATTTTATTATTAAAAAAAGTCAATATAGACACGTTCATGAGCTGGGAAAATTATGTAATTAAATTATGCTGGAGCTAACAAAATGACGCCATTCACATTGGCACGGCATAATTGCTTAATACAACCATGAATATTTTTCATTGGAAAAGTCATTGCAGTGCCAATACACTTTGTCTTAAAGCTTTCCTATTTTTGTCCGTCTGGATGTTTGTATATTGTATACTAAGCCTGAAAGACGTGCATAAGTCACTAAGAGGCATCTGGTTACGCAGCTAATTCAAGCGGCCAAAGGGCTGGAAAACCAAAGATGACCAGGAGCTGGGCTTGTAGGGGACTGCTGGGGGACCTATGATCCTGTGTTGTGTGCCGGGCCCCCTCTTTCTGGGAAGGCTTTCACCCTGTATTTAAAAAGGAGGAGGAAAAGGTGACCAACGGTCTGTCTACTGCGGAGGAGGATAGGCTTGCCAGGTCTCTCCCCTGGAGGGATGTCCCGCCGCAAGAGTCTACTGCAGAATATTTGGGATTGCCTGAGGCTACTGAATCATCTTTAGGCATTCGAACGGTGTATATGGTTTGTCCAGTTGTCACAAAAGTGCCTCAAAGGTTCAGGAAAAGGTTTATGATCATCCCTCTGGTCATTTTCCCCTGCACCAAGCAAAGACCTTAAAAAGCAGTTGTGCAAAAGACAACATTTTGCAATTTTTGTTTACTCGGAAATTTCTTTAACCTCTAAAATAAAATAAAAAATAAAGTACATAAAGCATTATTTAGAAAGGCAAATTCCCAAATTCACTTTGGGAATTTTTTTACTCTTGTTCGGCACTTGGATTCCCCTTCTAAAGTTGACATAAATTTTCAAGTTTTTTGACTGTTTCACTCTCTGGAAAAATCATCAGTCTCCAAAACTGTGCCAGGCTCCTTCATGAATCCTGCCCCTTCAAAGCTATGAACCTTTCAAGATCCCAGCCCCCATAATAAAAACCACAACTAATACTTTTTATGACGTAGGCAATAACATTGGGATATGTTGCAGGAGTTCTTATTTTTACTCCCTACCTCCTTGAGGGGATAAAAAAAGCCTGTTTATATAAAGGGAGCTCCTTGGCCTTGCTTTTAGATGGTCAATATTTTAAGATACATCAACATATTTTGATTTGTGTAAAACTACATGGTGATACTTGTGATCACTATTAAGTGTCCCAATCAGCGTCCTACAGGCACCTAGGGAACCGTGGCTAAGATTTGCAAAGGTGTTGCTACAAAGTATTTAGCAAGTCACTCTCTCTAGAGAGATCACAGGGGTTCTTGAATGCACTACTTTAGCTTTGGGAAGCTGAAGTCCCAATTCTTAGCTTTCTGTAGTGTGAGAACTTGCACCGAACTGTGAGTCATTGCTTGAGAACATTGTAGTGCATGAACAATATTAAATTGCTTTGTTATGTGTATGTGCAGGCTGCATCCAGACACTGTCACTGGGAAGTTATTAGTATATATAATTAACTAACCACAAGGAATTTCTGGACTGAAATAGCTTATGTAAGCCTACATGTTTCCTTCCCACAAACCCAGCTTAAAGGTTCATGCAAGTCTCTTGCTAAGAAAGTGTCTTACTGCCCATGAAATATTATTTGGGAAGATGCACTTACCTGCAAGAGCAGAGAGCTTTACCTGGCAATAGCCCGACCTTCAAAAGTTAGGTCTTCTGACTTGTGCTCTGTGCTGTTTATCAAATGCTGTGTTGTTTCATATTAGATGATGTGACCTTTAGATTTCAGCTGCTGCCATAATTTAATTGACAGCTCCTGTAGGAGCCTGTTGTGGTTTAACCCAGCAGGTAGCTAACACTGCACAGCCGCTGGCTCATTCCACACCCGCACTGTGGGATGGGGGAGAGAACTGGGGAGGAAAAAAAAAAAAGTAAAATTCATGGGTTGAGATAAAAACGCTTTAATAGAACAGAAAAGGAAGAGAAAATATGAGTAATGTTAATAACAACAATAAAATAATTAGAATACACAAAACAAGTGATGCACAGTGCCATTGTTCACCTGCAAAGTTCCTGTGCAGCAGCCCCTGTCCGGTTTTCCCCCTCGCTTGTATACTGATCATAACAGGATACGGTGTGGAATATCCCTTTTGGGGTCAGCTATCTTGGCTGTGTCCCCTCCCAAGTTCTTATGCACCCCCAAACTCCTTACCGGCAGGGTGGGTGAGGAGCTGGAAGGTCCTTAGTTCAGTATAAACACTGCTTAGCAACACCTGAAACATCGGTGTGTTGCCACCATTAGTCTCATCCTGAATCCAAAATAAAGTACCATACCTGCTACAAGGAAGAAAATTAACTCTATCCCACCCAAAACCAGGACAGAGCCAAAATTATTAATGAGAATTTGTGCAGCACCAGGTTTTCATGACTCAGGCCAACAGATATGACTTGTGTGTATGAAGACCAAGCAGTTGTGGCAGTGTAGGTCTGGAGTTCAGGAAGGCCAAGGGTGTTTTAATTAGCGAGGAAATGGAGACCAGCTGCTTTATTTATGCTTATAAATATATATTACAATATTTAGGTGCACAGGTAAATTGTGTGTGCTTCTTAGCCCCATCTGTTCCCAATAAATTTCAGCCTACAGGCTCTAGGTTTTGAAACTTTTGATTATGCTCAGAATGGTGAACTAAGTAGAAGAGCTGGCCTTCACAAAATATGCTTGCAGCTGAACCTCTCATTTTGTGTAAACCAGCACAGCTTCCCCGAGTTCAGCGTCTCAGTTCTGCTCCAGCTGAGGGCTGTTAACAGTCAGGGTTTCTGTGAGACTCTTTCCTGGAGGAGAGATTTCTATCTGGTCTGTTTGGACAGAAAAAATTTCCATGACTCCAAGAATGCTTTTAAAAGAACTGGGGAGAAAAAGGTGCAGATGCTGCAAAGTACATCAGAGAGCAGTCCCAGTGTTAACAAAGAGAGAGATTATTTACCACTAAAATGAGGAGGAAAAGGTTTGTATCTTTACAAGATCTTGTCTCACTTAGGAGAGCCTAGGGAAAAGATAGGCATCTAGAAGGGCAATTATTGGTTAAAATGCTGGTTTATGACTACGAATTGTTTGAGGCTTTTTATTTAAAAAAAAAAATCTTCTTTGGAACTTTTTGCAATCACCCACAATCCCACTGATGCAAAGCCTCTTCAAAGACTTAGTAATTAAAATGAAAAGGCTGTATGTTCCCACTGCCCCAACTCTCTGCAGTTTTTTGTTCTCAGAACATCACCCTACTTCTGAACAAAAACTGAGATGAATTTTTCTGTGTATCATCAAGACCGTCTTCCTCGCTATGACAATGACTGGTCACTTTTGATCATCTGAGATGGTATTTAGAGAAACAGAAATAAAACTTAGTTGTCCTCACTGTCTTCTATCAAAGTAGGCAATGGAAAATTAAACCACAAAAAAATGAAACTGCTAGGATTAATGATTTGAAATATTAGTAACAGTGGAAAACATACAGTTCTTTGTAGAATTAAGAGTTTTGAATACACTGCAGGCTTTATTTTTATTTTCCTGGGTGGTAAGACAAATACTGCACTGTATAAAGTTCAAGCATCCTCTTCCCCTGAAAATAAAGTTCATAAATACAAGGTATAGACTAAACATTCTTTTCTCTTGCATGAAAACTTGGGATGGGAACAAACCTGTGGGATTTGAGGCCAGAGAAAGGTGGAAGCAGAGTAGTAGGTATTTACCAGCCACTTCAAAACCACGAGAGAGACACAAACGCATGCAGGCAGCCTGTTTAAAGGTCAGGTATGTTGTGCATGGATACTTGAGTCAAGAAGGAGAAGGTAGTGATAAAGGAGCTGCTGCTCCATTTTGTTAGGACACCAGCACGCACAAAGAGGACTGGTCTGGCCTCGTGACTGTGAGTGGCCCCACAGTCATCCCACGTGTCATTAGTTGTTTGCAATCGAGTGAACTCAGTGTGGCCCTGACATAGGAGGCTTTGGGCTTCCTTGCTTCAGGAATGACCTCAGCATCCTCAGTTCAGTCTGGAAGACTATTCAGAATGAGCTAAGGCAGGCAGAGAGGAAAAACTTGTTGAAAACCAAAAGAAAAGTCACATGAACTCAAGAGCTGGTACCTTTTGAAATAAATGTGTCGTCATCTATATGAACTATCTATTATATTGTGTCTATGAGGCACACTGAGCAACAGAGGTACTTTAAAAAGAAGAAGAAGATTTACTATTGCCACAGGTTATCTCTTGATGTTGTTGTTTGGTTTGGATTGTTTGTTTGTTTCTTTGTTTGTTTTTAATGTGAGTCTGTTCCTTATCCACCTGAGAAAACTTGCAGAAGTGGGAGGGGGGACTTAGAACAATTTTCTGAGTTGGTACATCTAGGCATTCAAAAGATATCAGTGGGTCATTATTCCATTTGAATGTGAGACCAAACTGTAAAACCCAAAGACAATGTAAAGTGGGATCCCACAAGTTGTCTGAGTGAGGAATTTGGAGCAAAATAGATGGAAAGTATCAGTGAAAAGGCCATGGATCAGGCCCTTGTTTTCGAGTGCCAACACTGGTGCCAGGACAGACCTATTTGTTATCAACTCTCCTGCTGGGATGCTTTAGGAAAATGTCATTTTGTTGTGGTTGCTGGGTATGCTAAGCTGTAAATTACATAAAAGTAACTAAAAAAGTCAGTTTAAGCACTGTGGACTTTGATGCGCAAGGAAAAATTTCACAGGAAAATTTGTAGCAAGAATGGGATTAAAGGCACAGTTCTGTAGAAATCTTTTCCTTTGTGAGCAGTCCTATTAACCTTTGAATTGTGATGACACTTATGCAAGGATCCGTGCTTCAGTGTGTGAGTAATCCCACATTTCTAATATGCAGCTTTGCAAGGCTGTGTGTAGCCTAAAATGAGTAGTTCCAACAAGGTTTCCCAATAGGATCAAAACCAGATCCTTAGGAAGGAGTTCAGACCAGAAACATAACTTCTCTGAAGAACACTTAATCTGAACTCCCTGTTGCAGGAGCTCTTATCAGAGAAATTTTGACAATGTCCATTGATTAATTTTCTCTTTTTTTGTATCTTAAAGAGTAAATCGAAAGGTCATTTTTTATATTGACGTGCAAGGGGTTTTATTGATTCTCTTTTATGGGGCATTAATGAAATCTATAGAAGCCTAACAAGATTGTATAGTTAACCTTGGCAAGATTGCCTGTTCTTTTCACACATGCAGAAAAGGGAAAGTAGAATATTCCATTTTGGCAATTTAAATTATGTGGGAGTGAGTGAATTTTGTGGAATTAAATACCTCTTAGCACAGAAAAGAGAGCATGATGTATCTATACTAACCCATTCACTCTGAAATGTGCTTAGCAGAGATTTTTGGGGGGAACACTTTGTTTTCCTGCCTAATGGTACCACATATTTATCACTATGAAAACATGCAGAGAAGTCAATCACTCACTACATGTGCCAGAAATGCCTTCCAAAGCCACAACGGTGGTATGTCAAGAGTCTGTCTCACTTTAAAAGAACAGGCAGGATTTATTCTGGAAATGTACCAAAATGGACCAATCTGTCTCAAAAATATGAAGCTGGGATCAATTTTGCAAAGTTAAAATAAACAGTAGTCACACTTGAGCCAGTGTATTATGCTAGCAGAGGAAGAAATGTAAAGAGCTGGGGGTATCTATGGCTTGGTTTTGGCTTGGTACAACATTAAATATGGTACATTGGATTAAAAAATTAATTCACTAGCCTAAAAAGTATGCATAATAAAATTTGGAATGACTTTTCAGTGTATCATTCCATTACTTTCTTAGACATATTTTCTTTTTATGCCACTTAAATTAATGAAGGCCGTCTTGCCTGTGAAATACAAAGCTCATGCCCCCTGAGAAAGGGTGCCTTTGCATAGTGAAAGCTCAGAAGCCTTTGAGTGAATGTCGTGCATTTTTATTTGCAGTAGGAAAAACATATTGGAGGGAGGCAAGTATAATTATCTCCATTTTAGATGGAAACCAGAGGAGCAGGAGGCAGGACTGGGGAATGAGCAGACACAGGAATTCCCCTCTGGTGGGCTCACAGAGAACATGGAAGTAATTTGTGGTATGAAAACGGCTGCTGGTGGTGTTTGTTTCCATGAAAAGGCTATGGAGAATGTAGGAACTGGGTGCTGGATTTTTGCACTACGGTCTGATTTGTGCCCAGCCTAAATGCTGCTGGCCCAGCTCATCTTTGCCACTCAGCCACACCAAGCAAAATACAGATGAAATTAGGAGTGGGGCTCCAGATGTTCTCTTGGAGAAGCCCTGTTGTGCTGAGCCATTGGTCCAGCTCTGCCGGTGCCTCTGAGGACCGGTCCTGCCCAGTTTGATCCATGCCATGTGGTTTACTCCAGCCTCCTTGCCGACGTGTGTGAGGTTCTGTGACTCTAATGGGGCCCCTACATAGCTTTTCTGTTACTCACTCCCCTCATAAAAGCCTCCTTTTCTCCTCACCAGACGGACAAGTCTTCCCAGAGGCTTTCCTACACCATTTTAGCAGTGAAGGTGAGGGGACTCATCTGTGCCACTGTCCCTGTGCCCCATGGGGGCTGTGCTCAGGGGAAGGCTGTGCTGGTTTTCACACGAAGCAGCCGTGCTGCAATACTGCATCGTTCAAATCTGCACAGCTGCAAGTCCCTCATGGTCTTGAAGCAGTTGCTCAAGAGAAATGTCCTCTCTTCACCCCTGTGTCAGGCACCAGTTGTATCTGAAGAAGGCAGAATTGGCCAGAGGTGGTGGGTGGCCTGGGATTGGTGGAGGGGCATTAGATAGCATTAATCAAGACCTTGCCTGTGACCAGAGGGTGAATGGCTTTCCTTCCCAGTCTGGAGCTCCCGTCTGCTTCAGAACACTACAAAATCAGTCTGTAAAGAGACACATCCCAAAACACAGAACTGGGCTTTGGCTCAGCTCTTGCACTTTTATTAGCTGTCATGAAACTGAGGGCTGGATGTTGATGCCTTTCTCAGTGCAGGAAACAGGTACAAGGCAGTTCTCCTTTATGTATTTTTTGGAGTCATAGTATGTGTTCTATTTTCTGGTTTATGTTTTGAGTAGTGACCATTCAGGTGCTGGTGGTTATGAAATTGTGTCTGCACTGGAGCACAGTGGAGACTTGCAGTACATTAGAGTCTCTTCATTTCCTCCTTTGGTAGATATACCTACAAATTCCACTGATTGAGTCTCCCTCTGTGGGAACACCCCCAGGAAAGAGCTGGAGTAACCTTCTGATATATTGTGCAAAAAACGCAGGGTTACCTGAAATGTCTAAAATGCGTTGCAGGATGTAAGTGAATCCAAGAGGGTACAGGCAAACATGTTACCTTTTGTTTTCATGTGTAAATAACACACAGAATCGGGGTTTGGTTATTTTCCTTTTAATGGAACATTTTGGTTAAACTTCTTTGCATTTGCACATGTCAATACATGAATAGATTTATATATCTAAAAGTTAAAAACATCTTGATGGCTGTTAATATTTAGTTTCTATCCACTTCATATAAGTTGCAGAATTCTTTTATTTATTATCAAAAGAAGATTTAGGAATAAAGAATGCCGAGAGTATTTGGATCCCGGCATTCCAGAAATAATAGAAAGGAGGAAGCACAATTGTATACACTATCTTCAACTGCATTTCCAGGCAGCACATATTCAGGAAAACAGACTCTCCCTGTTTTGTAACATAAAACAGTGAAAAAAAATACTTGAGAGAGAACTGGATTGACAGAGACAAAAAATGCGAATGGATGGATACAAACATGAAGAGAGAGAGTTAGGATTAATCTATCCTTTGCAAACATAGTATGTGCTCCAGAAATGCCTACTTTTTTTCCTGGTGATGTGCGATGGCTTTGGTGGCCATGCTGGGGAGTAGGAGAGGCAATGCTGGGGTGTCTATAAATGCTTCTGCACAAGCCAGCTGACAAAAAGAATGAGTGCAAACAAAGCTGTCAGTGCCTCACAGCCCCAGTGAAAGGTAGGAGCATGCAGAAGTCTGAGGAGTCATTTGGCTCCCTGGGCACGGCCAGGATTGCTGTCCTGGTGAGTGACTCAGCTTCCTTTGTCCCTGAGCTGCACACACCAAGCTCTGCGTGCCTGCAGGTGAGTGCACCTGCCAAACATCTGTGCCAGGTGCTGCTGATGTGTCTGTCAGGAAAAGAAGAGCTGTTATGAGGCCTTTGCCATGTGTTGCTGCCTAGCCCTCTGTCTGGCTTCCACAGTTTGCCCAGCTGAGTAATTTAGGATGTGGAAAAAGGATAACATATATCAAAGGGGAAAAATAACTACTGACCTCAGGGTGCTCCTCTTGAAGCAGTTTGTGTGGCTTCTCTATCAGGCACTGTGTTTCGATCCCATGGTAGAGTTGGGCGAAACCATGAACTGTTTCTGAAAGCCTTGGCCCTGCTCTCTCTTTGGGTTGCACCTTCCCCCTGACTCCACTGACTCCTGCCACTCAGCACTTCCCACTGGTCTGTAAATCCATTAACATTCATAACCTCTCACCTGCAGTTTGGCATTTATTGCTTTAGAGAAGTTAAGAAGGGATGACTTTTGTTACAAGCCTGGCTGTTTTTATCGTTCCTTCAATGCTGAGGGCATCTCTGGACAGGGTAGAACTGGTGACTTCTCCAGGCTAAGTGAGATTTCTGCCTCCTCTTGAATTTGAGGATATCTTTGTTACTACCTTGTAATATACCTTTGGGTCCACATGAGTTTTTGAATCCCAGACGTAACGATTTCCTGCACAGATGCACCACTGGGTACAGCAGTACTGGCACCAAATATGGTTTAAGAGGTAAGTCACGTTCCTCCCAAGTTCAGAAGCAGGGGTTACAGCCTGGGTAAGATATGTCCTAAGCACTTTGACTAGTCTGGGAGGGAAAATGAACTCCCCACAACTGCAGCCCAGAATGCAACGTATTTTGTACCACTGGACAAAAAAACACTCTTGCTTTTTGGAAGTGTGGGACAAGAGTTCGAGCTTTGTTCGGATCACTATTAGCTACAAAACGTGACTTTGTTGGAGCGGCTTTTAAAGTGTCCTTGGCTTTCCACCTGTGTTTCATGCTCTGGGCATTTTGTGCAAAAGCATCCCTGCCCATGCATGAATCATTCCCCCTTTTTCCTTTCCTCTGTGTGGCTTCATGTAACAGTGTGAGTTACGCACAATCCTCAAGACACCCTGATGATCAAATCCTGTAGGAACTGCCTCAGGTACTCATTTCTGTCACAACTGTAGCAGGCCTTTTCTCTAATAAGCTACATGATGCTCCTAGGGGAGGCCAGCTGAGCTTTGCACCTTCTGCAGAAGGTCACACAAACCAAAAATCCCTGCTTTGCAGAACAAATCTCTCTTGATGTGGTTCACTACTTTGTTGTTCATACGCAGAGGGTTGGTTCGCAGTGTCACAATAAAGTGAATTATGTTGCAATTTACACTGCAGGGATAGCCTGTGCTGGACACTTCTGCAACTGCTGGCTGGAGAAATGGGGCTTGCTTTGGGCCAAGATACAGTTGGAGTTTTGGTACGTGGTATATTTCTGCTGCTTATGTGCAAACAACTGGGCAGGGGTTTCCAACTGAAGTTCATCCTCTGGTATTCACTGAATTTTGTGAATTCAAAAAATTAGTGACATAATGTATTCAAAACAATTTTTGTGCCTTTTCTTTGTGGTTATTTTTCCTGGTATTGGTTTTGTCTAGCGCAGGATGAGTTCCTTCTTTTTTTTTTCTCCATTTCTTCCAAATCAGAAAGCTATATAACCCATGGATTATATATAGATATGTATTTTTATATATATATAAAAATCTAATATATGGGTATTAGATTATTTCTTCCAAAAGCTGTAATAAGTACAGAACAAAATGAAAGAAGAAGAATGATAGAGTTGCCTTCACCTTGGCCTGTCCGCCCTCTGATTGCCCTTGAAGTAGCCTGACTAGGATTTCTACACAGAGACATAGTCTTACCTCTGCAAAACATTCTTAGGGTTAAAATGTTCAGGACTGCCTTTTACTTGTCTGTTGCATTCAAGGTCAGATTATTGAAGAATTTAAACTGCTGATAAAAACAGCAGAAAATGGAGTTGCATTATATTATGTTGTCCTGAGGACATTCCATTCTCTTTGGTGCAATACTGTAATTTTTAATGGATTGAGGGTGACTTACATACCACTTATGTCTTTGTTAAGACATTCTAGTCGGACTTCAGTGTCAATGAGATTCTGTATGGGTCCTTTGCCTATGTATGGATTCAGAAATGCCATTCATTCACACAGGGTAGGGAAAATACTTGAAGGTTTTGTTCTTTTCTTAAATGTATTTTATTATATAGTTTACCACGCTAAATCATGCTTTGATATTGGGATAATCCAAAATACTTCTTAAAAGGCTGTTTTCAAATCCAGCACATAATAAATCTGCTTCAGTCATTTAATATATGGTGCGGTACATTATACTACAAATAAATCTGCTTCATTTAACTTATACATGGTAGGGCAAGTGCTTGAGCTGGGAAACTGGAATCATGTATCTAATACAGCTGCCCACTTCTGGTGACATGGAGACACTGTGCTTTCCATATCCAGACTTTGTCTTTCAGTGGAATATTTCGAGGCGCTGTATTAGTCAGTCAATTATGTATTACCAGCATCTTGGAACTCAAGCACAGGAAGGACATGGACCAGTTGGAATGAGTCCAGAGGAGGGACACTGAGTTGATCAGAAGAATGGAGCACCTCTCCTGTGAGGAAAGGCTGAGAAAATTGGGTATGTGCAGCCTGGAAAAGATAAGGCTCAGGCCTGACATAATTGTGGCCTTTCAGTACCTGGATAAAGTCTACAAGAATGATGGAGAATATATTTTCACAAGGACATGTGAAAGGATAGGACAAGGAATAATGGGTTTAAACTTACTTATATTAGGAAGAAGTTCTTAACTGTGAGGGTGGTGAG
>VYZQ01018538.1:31222-78506 GCA_013400655.1 Mystacornis crossleyi
TACCCCCACTGCAGCCAGTGCTGGACCACCAGAAAACTTCTGCAGTGGGGGGATATGGTGCTTCCAAAATATACAGTAGTTTGTGTGGTCCCCCCAAATCTGCCCTTTCTCCCCACCCCTCTGGCTTTGCTTTCCCTGGAAGTGTCTGTGTTCATGAGTGAGTGTGGGGAGATCTCCGCTCTTACACGCTGCCTTGAATATTCAGGCTGGTTTGTTATTGTGCTTCAGGCCTCGTTATAAGCCTTGAGAGAAGCGTGTGCATATAGATATAGTCATGAACACATTTGTTATTTGAGAATTTACACTTAACTTCAGATATTAAATATACAAATGGGAACAGCCTGTACCAGTACTACTGAACTGCCTGAAATATTCATTTCAGTCAGGTCTTGCAGTGATGTAAATTGCTGTAACTGCATTCAAATCAGCGTTACCGTGCAATTTGAAAATCTGTCCGCAGTAGATATTATTTGTTAATAATTCGGGGAGCGAGTTTTATTTATTCCTTTGAGGAAGAACTCTGAGAAGCATAGATTTAAAAACAAAGTGAAACTATATACCATTAATTTTATGTATAATACATAGCTTGGGAGCATATACCATAAACCAATCTAAAAACTCTAGGCCCTGGAAATATTCTTTGAAAAAAAAAATAACAAACCCGAGCACATTTCCGTAGCATACAAACTGTGACTTCATCAAAAATAATGAAGTTTCTATAAGCTGTTTTCATAGACATAAAGGATTGTGTTTGGAAAAGTATTGAGGAGCACTGGGTAGAATTCACTTAGTATTCCTGTTGACTGGTTAGCCCAGAAGGGGAGACTCAAAAGTGGGAGAGGGTTCTTAGTGTGGCTCCTGATGGAACTGCTGTAGGAGTGATGTGCCAGTCCCTCGTCAGAGAAAGACACTCCTTTCTTCTGCTCATTCCAGATGTTCCTGGAGATAGTATATATATGTACATATATATATATACACACAAAGGCTTCTATTTATAGACAGGTATACAATAATGAGGCATGCACAAATTTAGAAAGTAATTTACATCCTACTGCAAAAATAAAATTTCTTTATTGGCACCGCGGTTGCAATACTGGCAAGTGCTCAAGGCTTTGCGCCCTTAAAGGAAGAAGCTGGTTCTTCCCTTTCCACCACAAGGCAGAGGAAATGTCACCATCCCTCTTTTATGGCAGGAGGCCCCAGCTTGGACTCCTGTGAAATGTCACATGAAGCACTCAGGACAGAGCAAGACTCACTGTTCAGGAGCTTTAGGGACACCTGCAGGGAGGAAACCACCGGCCCAGGGCTTGGCAAGGCAGGGGTGTAGTGCCTCAGCCTCCAAGAAAGCTGGTGCTCAAAATCCCAAATTCCCTGGGAGTTTTGTGGCTGTGCCATGCAAGCAGGATCCTGGGTTTGAAGGTCTTACTGTAATGATTTGAGGATGGGAGGCTGTTGGCTTTTCAGATCCTCTCAGCCTGTAGCAAGTGTGCATTTGCTACGCTGCACTGTCTGTCACTGCGTGTTCAGCAGTAGCCATGGGAGTCAGCATCTGCTTGGTCCTCTGAGTGCTCCGCCTTCCTTTTTCCTTTCTGTATTCCTAAATTGCTTAAAAGCTTATTTGTAGCTGTAGTAGCCCGGGCTATCCTAATTTCTGTCTGAATGTATGCAAAATCATATGTCAGCAGCCATCAACATTTGAAATCATTGCATCAATTACATTCGTTTGATGCTGGTAAAGGCTGTTTAAGAATAAAATAACAACCCTGCACTTACTGCAATAAAAGTTTTCCCAAAACTGGTTTATACCATCATCACTCATTCAATATGCTTGAAAACATTTTGTATAATGCTATTGGAGTGACTTGCCAGTGAACAATACAAGTTAATATTGATTTTAATACAAAAGTAAATCCCCAAATGCTTAATGAAAATTTTAGTGCAGTCTTATGAAAGAATTCATGGATATGAGCTGGCTGGCATGCAACGAACAGTAGAATCTTCCATTCCAGAATACAACCTGATGCATGGCATACTTATTTATCTTACCTATCCTCCAGGTAAACAGATTCACGGCTCCATAAATATTTGATATGGTCTCCTTTTTTCACCCTTATTTTCTTTCTTCTTTTTCTTTTTTCCCCTCCCAAAGATTACTGACATGTGTTTCTAAGGCTGTCTCTGCACTGGGAAAAGTCATAAACAAATTCCCAAGTCTAGCAGTGATAGAAGTCTCAGTACTGACAATGCTTTGTAGTCAGACCTATTTTTAGCACCACTTCTCAGTAATGAAATCTAGCAGCCTTGAGTAGCGATGGGGATTTGTCCATCTGACCTCGTACTCTAATCTTGTTTCAACTGTTTTAATTTCTGCTTCTATATGGACTGTGTTCCCAGCAAGCTGAGGGGTTAGACATGGAGAAGGAGAGCTGTAGCTCATGAAGAGAAGTGCTAACTGAATCGGTTGATTTGTGGGATCTTTTAAGATCAGAGATCTGAAAGCGTGCTTCCACTGTAAAAGTGGAAAGCCAAAGAAGAGGTTCGGGTAAATGAGAAAATAAAGAAAGAGGGCTCAGAGGGAGACTGGAAGAAGAGATATGTGAGGGTCACTCCAGGAGGATGGAGATCCCATCTTCCAGTCCAGGTTCACATAGATCAGCTGGGCCAACTGGGAAAGGAGACTTTCTTCACTCCACTGACCCTTGCCCTCCTGTCTGCAGCTGGAGATTTTACAACGTCTGTATAAGCTAGAGTTTGGTACACACAAAGAACTCATATGAGGCTGAAAAACTGTTTTACTTGTAAGCCACCAAGCAGCAGCAGACACTAATACATCTGAGTCACTAGGAAAGTAGGTTACCTTTGAATTAGTGACCTGTGGTGCAAAATTCTGTATGCAACTGCTGCTCTCCAGAGGAATGCGTTGAGCTTCTCTCTGGGTGGTCATTAAGCAAAAGTTGTGTTTATCTCTCCAGATTACACATTAAGCGCTAAGGAAAGGAAGATTCAGAAATACAGGAGAAATATGTTACTCTAACACTGCACAAAGTTGTTAATATTTGTGCAGCTTTATATTTTCTCAATTTTTGTCTAATTTATTTTTTTTGAAGTTGGAGTTTGCTATGCAAGAAAGACTTGGCACTTAGGTTGCAGCGGGAAGTTGTGACCAAAGAGTAGTTCTTGTTATTTCCTTTTCCAGTTTGAGAGATACAAAAGCATCAAGGGCACACTGATGTTTTAACTACTGGTGTCCAGCAAGCACTGCATCTTAGATTTGGGCAACAAAGGAAGCCTGAGTGAAGGAATCACTCATCTCTCTCTGGTCTTCTTTCAACCTCCTTTCCTTTCTGAAACCTCCATTACTTGGTACATCACCTCTTCCTTTTCACACCAATTCATGCAGAGAGGGTTGTTTCCTCTGCCCAGAGAAAGGGGAATTGTGGCCCCAGTGGCTTCATCCCACTGAATGCATTAGAGTAGATGGTTTTTCACCCCCTACCGTATTTAATTCACCCGTTGCCACTGTTTCCTCTCCCCGCCCTGCCAAGGAGGGTGTCAGCTGAGTTTGCAGCAGGGCACGCTTCCTCTGTGCACATGGCTGGCACAGGCACAGCCAGGGACGCTCCAGTGTCACTGCTGCATGTGCCTTGAAGCACAGACTATTCCGCTCTGAAAATTGCTTGGAGATTCTAAATTGCTTTTTTCATCCTTTGGGATGAAAAGTTCTATATCAGTGTATTATTATTAATGACAATAAATTATTCTTGAGGCAGTGAGGCTGCTTCGCTTCCTATGGAGTAAAATGAGCAGGCACTTTCCCAGGAGTACACCCGAAATATGAAATACTAGCAGATGAGGCTTGCAGCTGGACAGCCTGATGTTTCACTGCCGTGCACGTGGTCTCCTTCCCGAAATGGCCACAGAAGAAGATGCCCTGAAGACGAGGTGTGCCGTGCCGCTGGGGGCACGCTCCCATGCGGCAGGGCTTAGTGCCAGCCCTGTGGCACATGATCATCCTTGCTGGGAGCTGGCTGTACCAAGTCCCTCTTTGAGAGGCTTGGTGAAGTCCCAGCTTGGTGGTCGAAACGTTTCCATCGCTTGTTTTTCTGGGATGCCTTCCAGCTGCTCTGAATTGGCCTCTTGTTTGCCCACCCCCAGTGCCTGCACATGGTCCTGCAGCGCTCCCCGGGCCTCTGCCGATCACTCGCACCGCTTGGTCGGGGGTGGCTTGAGGCCAGCGAATGATTACGAGTCAAGTTTCAGTAATTTCAACGCTGACTTTTGGCAACACCTTTGGCTCGTGTTACTTCCAAAACATTCAAGTTCATTACTGCAAGTTCAAGAAAAGAAGAACTAAAGCCCGGTGCTTATCACTGGCTATGGAGGAGCTTGTTTTTTCTTACTCTGCTGCTGATTCTTAAATATCCAGGATTTATTGTTTTGAAAGATGCCCTGTGCAAAGACATATTTCAAAAGGCAAAGGGGCTGACAGTGTTTAACATGTGCTCTGGCATTTTGGGAGCACTGCTAACAGAGTGAGCTTTGCAAAGATGCATTTCAGCTAGGAGCAATAGAAATGTGGCCAGGCACGAGCAGGAACAATTTTGTGCAGGCTTGAGAATGGGAGAAGTGGAGGAATGACAAGTTGTGTGATGGCAGATTTGTGCAGCAGTTCTTTTCCTTCTGTTTTTACAGTGAGAGGCTATGGCAAACCATTTAGTGCCAGGAAATCTATTTTCTAAAAGTAATCCAGGCACTGTGGTGAAAAAGAGAAAAAAAACAGTTCTGAACTACCCCCCAGCCACTTCATACCAAGTTTTCAAGGCTGAACTAAAGCCACATCATTAAAAAGGTTTTCATTAATTACTGTAATTTCATGTAAAACGTGTTTATTTGCTAATCTGCGAACAAACAAGGTGAGAAGGTTAAAAAGAACCCCCAACCTTCAAAAACAAAAAAACTCACCACCACTTTCCTTTATTTCTACAAAACCTCAAGGCAATGAGGTGGCCAGTGCTTTGTAAAGGGAGCGATGGAAAGGGGCTGAGGGGCAGCAGTGGGTTTATCCAGGGTATCCAAGAAATGGATGCCCAGCAGTGGGAGGCTGTGGCCTCGTGGCACAAGGTCTCTGGCAGCAGCACTGTCCCCGGGGGCACTCCCAGCCCCCTGCTTCTGCCTGGGGCTGTGTGCCTCACCTCTGCAGCTCTGCCAGCTGGGTTCCAAACAGCCTGGGGGTGTTGGTGCCAAGGCCACTGTGCTCTGCTTGGCTGTGTAGAACTCATCATTGCTTACTCATGCTTTTGTGGGTAGTGAAGTAGTTCTTGGCTCTGTATGTTTCCCATTTTCACACCTGCGCGCACGCCTTTCCCAGGAGTGTGGAGAGGGCTAGGTTTTTTTAATGGTAAGCTCACAAGATTGTCCTTCTGGGTATACTATTCTACCACCTTGAAAGGAAATAAATGCACTCAGTCCTCTCAGGAAAACGTTATTTTACTCCTTTAAAAAAAAATAAAATAGAAAGCAGGGGAAAAAAGGAGAAATACAGCAATTGTGGGCTTTGACTGTTGCGGTCTGCTGGGGAAGACTTGGTAGGAAATTCTTTTGGAGATTTTGGTGGAGAGCATCACAGCAGAAAAATGCAATTTGTAGAAGAAGGGTAAAAGAATATTAAAAGGAAAATCCCTTTTACCCAAGCCATTCAGAGGCAGTGCTGATGAGAAGAAAAGAAAGTATAGATCTTATGTGCTTTTATTTTTCTTTTGCATAAATATCTGTATGAATTTTCACGTATATAAGCACAGGCTTTTGATCCAGGAAATGCTGGGCTTGTTACTTCTCATTCTATGCTTATGTGTTGGCAAGGAACAGGAGGAAAATAATGAGAAGATGGAGAAGCATTTTCTTTTCCTTAAAGCTGTGAGCCCTTGACTGAAGAGAGCTCTGTGATTTCAGCATCTGATGAGCTTTCCCATCTCCTAAGAGCAGGAGCGTAGGTAAGATAACCACGGGAGCGATTATGGGCTCTCCTGGATCTGTTCTGAATTGCACAGATGGCAGACTGATCCTGGGCTCACATACAGCAATGGGAGTGCGGGTGGCACTGAGGGATGCTAATTTGGAAAGGTAGCCTGCTTAGTTTTCTGAGATGTTCTTGTGAATTCTTGTAAATTATGGGGTTAAAGGGTTCACTGTAGCTGTGGTTGTTCGGGTCTACAACTGTAATCAAGTACAAACTGAATTGGTGGGATTTTGGTCTTATAGGTCAAATTCTTCATAGAATTGTTCTGTTTTAACCATATTTTTCCTAGAAAAGAGGTAAATGCAAAAGAAATGCAGCTTTCTGAAAGATGCAGTATCATCATGAAAAAGATGGATATAAAAAAAGACTAAACCACACGAACCAGACCACATCTTGACTGTGGTGTTTTTCATTCAGAATGAGCCAGAATTTAATGTTCATTACAGCAAAACTGCCTTAAAAATATTAGACTAGCATACAGGTATTTACTGGCTTCGTCATTAAAATGGAATAATATAGGTCCAAAGAACTGGTGTTATACTTGAAAGCTCTAAACTAGGCCTCAGGGACAATAAAAGGTTCATATTTACATGGATGATTTGTTTGGTTTTGTTGGGGGTTATTTTTGAGAATGGACTGCAGTTTTCCTCCACTCAAAGATGTGGGTGGCCAGAGACCTATTCACTTTTTTCTCTGCTCTTCTTGATTTAATATTTTTTAGTGAGACAAAAATAAAGGAATCATATATCTATTTTTTCTGTTTTTTACAGAATAATTTAATATGATCTAACAAGAACATTAGCCGAACAGAGTCTGAAAAGGATAATAATAAAGTAGACCACTAGCAATCTATTCTCCTGGTGTTTTGTGTGTGTGTTGTATTTCTTGTTGGTTTAAGTTTCAGGGGTTTTTTGAAAGAGTGAGCTCTGCAGTCAATCTGATTATTAGGAAATTAAGACTGAAAGGAAATTCAGGCAGAGCTGTTACTCAGAGGGAAGCAAACATATGGAATAAGTTGTCAAGCAAAGCTATTAAAAGCAATATGTGAGTTGCAGAAAGACAAAGAGGGTAACTTGTTTATTGTGAACAGGGAGGGGGTTCTGAAAACACAGAAATAGATGCACGTAAAGCGAGAGTGAAACAAATTCAAGGAGAGAAACTGAATTTTGTGGGTATAGTAGCCTTTTCTCGTGTGATGGGTTTGTACACATCTATAAGGCAATGGAGAAGTCTGTTTTTATATTTAAGTTCCAAGTTAACTGGGTGCTTTTAAAAAACCAAGGAGAAGGGAAATGGAATTCCTAATTTTTCTTGCAGCTACTGTTTCAAGGAGTTCCATTTCTCATGCACCGGACCACTGCTGGACTCTAGTGACACTGGTGTCAGTGTCAGGTGTATTTTATAACAGCAAGCAAGTCTTGTGCAGGTCTGTCCTTCCTTCTGAAGTCCATGACTGTCATATTGGCCAAAAAAAAAAAAAAAAAAAAAAAAAANAAAAAAAAAAAAAAAGATTGCTGGTGCTGTGATTCTGCTGCTTTGGCAAGATACACAGCAGAAGCAGAAACCATTGATGGGGGTGTCATTTTCCGAGGTCTCTGCATGTAGAAGGCTCAGCCCTGCCCCAAGAGATTGGCTCTGCTGCCTCAGTGAGACTGCCCAGGTGGGGGGCGGACAGCCTGCACCTGAAATTAAGCATCCTTGTGACTTGGGGAATTCACTGGAAATAGAGCCTGCCTTTCCAAGAGCTGGTCAGGATGCTTGTTTTTTCTTCTAGGTTTTGGGAAAAAGTGTGGGGTTTCTTCAAATGGGAGCTATAATGATCAGAGCACTGCCAGGGAGTCCAGCTTCCAGTCCTTCCTCTCTCTGCAAACCCGACCTCTTCCAGGAGACAGCTCTGATCGCAAAGATAAGACTGCTTTGTAAGAAACCATCCCCTGCCCCCTGGGGTCTCCTTTGTGAAGTGTGCTGAAATGAAGAGCAGAAGGACGGATCCTTTGGTCCAAAGTGATAGCGAGAAAGAAAGGAAGCATGACCTGAGTTCCCCTAATTATGACTCTAAGCACAGAGATCCAAGGCCCGGGGCCTGGTTTTTGCCCCCACGCCTTCTCTTTTCCTTGATGTGAAACAATCCCCTAAGTGTGATAGCTGGTCTGTGGGTATCCTGACAATGATCTGTGCAGCCCGGAAAGATTGTCTGCTGCTCTGCATCAGAACTGTCCTTATTTTATGATTGAATTTCATGCATAATCTTTCCATCCTCTCTTAGGTCTCAGAAATTTCAGGCTTCTTAACCAAAAAGTCAGGCTAATATTTAAGGTCTCTGATTGAGTGCTTACTAATGTAATTAAAAAGTGAATAGTGGATAACATAGTGCAGGAAACTGTTACCTTTTAAGATTGTCTTCTTTAAAGACCCATAGCAAATACCACATTTGAAAAGTTGTAGCAAGCCTTAAGCTGGGAAAAGCCACGCCTGGTTGTGAGCTGTGCCCAGTCACGATAGAATTTAGTATCTCATCTCCTTTAAAAAATTTGCCTGTTTCCTAGTGAAGAAAGATCATCAATTGTCTGTTTATTCCTGCATCTGCTCTAACTGTTAACTGAGATGATGTGCAAGTGATGATTAATTATTTGCATTTGTTTCAGTTTTAAGGTTTCTGCAAGCGACAGCGAGAAAGAGGGACTTTGTGAGCTGGTCTTCTGCCATGGGTTGTCATTCATGTGGTTGACAACTCCATTTCTCTAGAAGGCCATATAATAATGTATTTTCAAATAAAAAGTCAGTTAAGGCAACATGCATCACTTTGAGAGCTTGTTCAAAGTCAGTGTCAGGCGTGTAATTCAAAAGCATTTCAAAGTAGGGCTCCTGAGAAAAGAATTAACAGGAGTGAAGCAGAGTACTCCCTGTGTTCTTCCCAACCTAACTCTTCCTAGTGGGAGGGACATGGCTTTTTGTCTCTGTCTCAAAGACTCCAGGGTCAGTGTTACTGGCCGTGCCAGACCACTGCTGCCTGTTGGCATTGATGTGGGTTCAGACAGCTGGCCATGCCCTTCCTTCTGCAGCACCATTTGTTGGACAGAAAGGGACAGCACTGATATCACTCATGGTATTTTCACACTTGAAGTGGCTCTGTTAGCATGACATAAGTGTGAGGAAAGCACTGGGTCCGGAGTGTGCCTGCCAACTGGTATCCCACACTCCCGTGGAAAGAAAAGGCAGCAGACGTGGTGACGTGGCTCTGTGGTGTGTAGTGTCGATTCAACAGCAGCAGATGTTGCATCCCTGAATGTCTCGTACAGCTTTGCTTTAGGGCCTGATCTCATTCTTGATGGTTGCCTCACGCTCTCTCTGCCACCGCTCTAGCTGCCAGTCAAAGGTGAAGTTTTAGGATCCTGGTACAAACTGGTGTTTTCCTATGGCCGTGGGACCCCACTCACTAGCCCAGCATCTAGCCAGTCACATGAGCATTTCTTGAGGGGTTCTCAAATCCTTTGGCAAGCTGAGGACTTTTACCGTATCTGAATAATAAAACTGGGTGAAACTAGCACAGGTTAGTTAATTGCTCCTAAGGATGATTGAGGATGGGTTTATCAGTGTCTCAGTCTTAAAATTAGTCTTGCCCTATTTCCCATGGCGTTGCTTTGGACCATTGTAAAGACATTATTTCTCTCATCTTTCTGTCTCTGTGCAACATGCCTGCTGTCCTGGGTTTCAGTCTGGGTGGACCCTTCCACCGTTCTGTGACCAGTATGTATTTTGGTCTTGCCATGATCTTATCTAACATCTCCATCACTGCATAGGAGCCAGTGGGAGGTTTAACTCCAACTTCTCTTGATCATATTTGGAAGAGGAATATATCTTAGACCGATTTATGCCTTAAGTGGAATGCTGTTTTCTGAAATTCTTGTCACTTTGGGTCCAGGCTCATACTTCTGGGCAGAAGACTTCACAGTTGCTGTATGCTATCCCCAAACCAAAAAAATGTCTGACAACTGCAGATAGAGGATCAANAGAAAAGGCAGCAGACGTGGTGACGTGGCTCTGTGGTGTGTAGTGTCGATTCAACAGCAGCAGATGTTGCATCCCTGAATGTCTCGTACAGCTTTGCTTTAGGGCCTGATCTCATTCTTGATGGTTGCCTCACGCTCTCTCTGCCACCGCTCTAGCTGCCAGTCAAAGGTGAAGTTTTAGGATCCTGGTACAAACTGGTGTTTTCCTATGGCCGTGGGACCCCACTCACTAGCCCAGCATCTAGCCAGTCACATGAGCATTTCTTGAGGGGTTCTCAAATCCTTTGGCAAGCTGAGGACTTTTACCGTATCTGAATAATAAAACTGGGTGAAACTAGCACAGGTTAGTTAATTGCTCCTAAGGATGATTGAGGATGGGTTTATCAGTGTCTCAGTCTTTAAATTAGTCTTGCCCTATTTCCCATGGCGTTGCTTTGGACCATTGTAAAGACATTATTTCTCTCATCTTTCTGTCTCTGTGCAACATGCCTGCTGTCCTGGGTTTCAGTCTGGGTGGACCCTTCCACCGTTCTGTGACCAGTATGTATTTTGGTCTTGCCATGATCTTATCTAACATCTCCATCACTGCATAGGAGCCAGTGGGAGGTTTAACTCCAACTTCTCTTGATCATATTTGGAAGAGGAATATATCTTAGACCGATTTATGCCTTAAGTGGAATGCTGTTTTCTGAAATTCTTGTCACTTTGGGTCCAGGCTCATACGTCTGGGCAGAAGACTTCACAGTTGCTGTATGCTATCCCCAAACCAAAAAATGTCTGACAACTGCAGACTAGAGGATCAAAGTGCTGTCAGTGAAACTACAGGTTGTTTGCACCTTTAGATAGCTGGTAAATGAAAATTGCTTTCCAGTATCTCGGAGAGAAGTGTTAGAAACCATTAGCTAAAAGCCTTCTGCCTGGTAGCGTTAATTTCCTATTCATTTCATTAAAGGAAGATTGTGGAGAAACTTGTAAATTTCAACATGCTCCTAGCAGAATAATAGCTTCAGGAAAAACATGTAATAGCTCTCCTTAATCAAAATAAGGGCAAGTTGTTGCTTATCCAACTGAAGAGCTGGGGATCGCTAAAGCTTGATTTCACATTTCTCATTAAACAATCGTACATTTTTTTAAACTGTTTTAAGAGAAACATGGGTCTATTTCAGTAAAATATGTGCCTATTTGGCTATTTGTTTCTTTCTGAACACATTTATCCTACTGTTTCCCTTTTTATTCCTATACCAGTCTCCCTGTGTCCATGTTCTTCCTTGACTGTGGTGTGTCAGCCTAAAAGAAGTAACCCCAAACTGTTAGATAAAACAGAATTCTGTTCCTGTGGGATAATGTAGCAGCTATTATCATTAGATAAAAGCTGATGATTAGCTTTCCTGCTGGACCTGAATGATTCTTGTCTCAGTCACATAATAGATGCGGTGGGAGTTTCTGCAGGCGCTTGAACTGTGATGCTCAAGATCAGCTCACACTGACTCTACACATGTAAATAATTAACACAAGATGGAAGGAGATCCAGAATTAAACCACTGATTCTAGGGGGGGCTTTTCGGAGAGGGGTGGATGCAAGCTGGCGGGAGATAGCTAGGACTGCAATCTTCAAAGATTAGATACCAAGTCTAGATCCTCATGGGTGTTTAGAAAACAGGGTTCCTTTAAATTAATATGCAAAATTTTGCTGGTTTTTCTTTTCCTGGGGTACCATTTTCCTGCTTAGTTTGCCTTATGTCTGCCTTTGATTGGGTGTTAGACAGTTTGTACTGTGGAGCTGTGAATCCTCTTGCATTATCCTCTTTAACAGTTTTATTCTGTGTTCCTCCAGCCTGTCGGTTTAATTAAGCCTCAGAACCTATTTACCACAAAAGGTTATATTTTCATTATAGATAATTAAAGCAAAGAGAATTTAAATAAATAGAATAAATAAATTTTTGGAATAGCAAAACCATTTAGTAGCTCTAATGCCTTGCTTATTGCTTGTGTACTCGTGAGGAGTGGCAGCGTACTATGGCATGTCTTAGTATTTCCCAAAATCTAGGTCCTCGTGCTCTTTCCTAAAAGACCAAGACAGTAAATCTGGGGGCTATTTTAGGGTATTTACTGTTGTGGATTTCTCGGAAGTGCAGGTGATTTGCATTGGTCCATCAGTGGTGTGATAGTTGGGTGGAGGCAGCAAGAGCTCTCTGGACATGGGGCAGGACCCAGCGGTGTGCCTTGTGGTCTGCCCTGACTGCTGGCTTTTCGCTTAAAGAATCCCCCAGCATTTCCAGCCTGTCTGTGTAGACTGCCCTGCAAAAGGACAGACTAACAGCCCCCTCTGTTTGGACAAAATGAAAGCTGAAAAGCCTATTCAGACTGATGTGTACCTTTGAGTTGGCTTCCTTGCTCTGTGCAAGAAATGTATTTACAGATTGCAGTGTGGCAGGGAGTTAGAGCGGAGAGCTGAGGCTTCTCCATGCCCTGGAGAGGGCAGGAAACGAGTGATTAGTGCCGCAACAAAATTGTACTTTTCAGTGCAAATGGCTGACTTTACTAATAGTGGTGATGCACATGGGGAGGAGCAGACGAAGAAATAATTGAGGAAACCATGAGGAGCAATAATGTTCCCCAGAAATAGCTTGTTTTTTATTTTTTTTCTTAGATATATGAAATGTTGCATGCAGTGCTCTTGCCTATATTGCATTCTCCATCTGGCTGGTTACTGAAAGCTCAGATTCTCCTGGGTTTTTCTGAGTTATTTACTTTAATATTCTGCCTTTTATAGAAAAGATTATCTTACAAACTGGATTCTCCATACTGGACAGATTTTTATGGTTTAATCCTGTTTTTGATATCTAATTCTATTTTTCCCTTGTATTTAATATCATTTCCCCTGACACACATACATAAACACACGCAGGATTTCATGTCATATTTTTCTGTACTAGTGTCTCATGCAGAGATTCTTTTCTTACCACACTTGATTGAGAAATAGCTCTTATGGGATTCAGAGAATTGTTCTGTACCTCCAGCTTAGGAACCAAGAAATCCTTGTGAGCCTTGTTCCCTTTAAATGGAGACTACAGCCAAAGCCCAATTAATACAGAGGGAATCCTTCCACTGATTTCAGTTTTCTCTTGGTCAGGCTGTCTGTCTTTTATGCTTCATTATCCTTATCACTGAGCATATCATAATACATATATTTATCCTACTACATGCCCGCAAGAGATAGTCCTTCCACTTTATTGATGGGGGGATTTGAAGTACAGCGAGATGAAGTGCTTGATCTGCTAAGAGACTGAATTCAGCTATTGAAGCCCTGGCTTAGATAAATTTCACTGTATTGTCACCAAAAGGCCCTTTCAAGTGGCTGTAGGTGCCGGTAGAATGCACTTATCCTTTATGCACATGATGTGGTTCATGTGAAGTCCTGTGGAAAGAGTTCTGGGAGCACAGCTTGGGATCCAGGACTAGCCATCCTTCTGCCATGATGGCCATAAGTGAGAACAGCAAATCTGCTTTCTCTCTCTCCTGGGTACACACTCCCATTGTGCTCTGTGGCATCTGTGCAGGGAGAATAAAATCTACTGTGGCTGTAGGACTCTACTGACAGAGTATGGACCGGAGTTATGTGGAACTGAGCCTGGGCAGTGTGAATTGTCAGCTATGCATTGCTCTGCTTTGTTCCTGTGCGATTTATTGCAAGTCATTGGCCTTTCACAAGAGGATTCAGTGTTGGAAAGCTCTAATCTAGCAATTGTGAGGTAGGGTTGGGTTTTATTTCTTTTAGTTAGAAGGTAATTAATTGGTCTCCATAAAGGCTGGTGACAGTATGCCTTGGGTTGCACTGGAGGATATGCTTAGGATGGGAGGAAGAACATCTTTCTAACCAAAGCCACAGCAAAACAGCTGGAGTCTTGTTGGCCCTGGGACCATGCCAGGGGCTCTCCCTGTTATTCCTCTATCCCACCCATTATGCTTACTGGAGCAGCACTCCATGATTCAGTGAAATACGGGTCTCTTCTGGTTTACCTATTTAATTTTATGCAAGAATTTTTTGTTGTTGTTGTTTACTTTATAAGACAACTGTGTAAAGGTCCCGTAGTGCCTTAAGCAAATCACTGTGAGATTTAAAGCAGAAAGCTTAGGACTGTGGTTAGGTTTCCCATTAGACTGAAAGGGGCTTAGATTTCCACTGATTGACCACTGAACTCTCCCTTCCCCCTCCCCTTGCACCAACTCCACTTCTCTGGCCCAGATCAATGTCAGTAGTTAAATGGATCGGTTATTTGAAAGCTGTCTGTTGACCTTTCCTTCGTGATTGATTGCATGAAAAGTGCACAGGAGTGTGGCTTCCAGCTAGGCAAGTAGTCACTGCTGACGGCTCTCTTTCACCACTCCCCATAGCCCACTAGGATTTCCCACAGAGGAATAAGCTGTCTGTGAAGATGCCAGACCAGAGAGTGCTCTCAAGTAACCATAATGAAGCTGAAAGCCAGCTCTAGTCTTCCTCAATGGCCGTGAGTAATTATTTATGAAGAGGAGACAAGGGCTGAGTGGTTTACTGGTCTTCAAAACACTTCCTGACCGGAGGTCTGGAACTGGAGAACCACAAGAGCCCTGGGTGACAACCTATGGGTGTTGGCAGGTGTCCTACCAAAACTGGGGGAGGAGGACAAAAGCAGGGCCATCTGACTCTCTCTGGTGCACACACCAGCACGCGCATGCCATCTCCCTTGCTCATCATCTCTCACATGTGCTGTCCTAGCCCAGAAAAATAATTAACTTTTCTATATTTCAGCATGTATTTGAAGCACAGAAACAGCCTGCAGGAGCAGATGCATTGAATTAGTCTTTGTGCAACTCTTCTTTCTTATGCTTTCCCATTCTAAAACTATTGTTGTCAGAGCTTTAATTTGGTTTAAATCTCCTGTAACCAATTCCATGCAAACAGGTTTTGATTTCTGGCATATGGAACATTTTAGTTACTCCTGATTGTTAGCATTATGAATAATGAACTTACCTTTTAACTCTTAAAATAAAGTTTGACAGTGCAGTAAGTGGCATTCTGTTTGCACAGAAGCAGAGAATACAAATTACCCTAAATCAGGTAATGGGAAGCTGATGGATGATGATTATGTTGTTTCATCACCCAGTTTTTAGTAGGTTGTGCAGGATTGGTATTTCACTGCATGATCTCCCTTTTAAATCACTTCCTTAGTAAACATGTAACAACTCTAGCCTGATGTAGGGCACAGCGTGACTCTATGCTTAATCTGTATTTTACAAACCAGCAATACACTGCGAGTAATGAAAAGGTTTGTAATGTCAGCACTTGATTCCAACTTATCAGGGAATTGCTGTCTGAAGAGTGTAGGGCGACATGGACAGCTGGGGAGGAGGATAGAGCAGGTTGAGAATTGGGGTTTCTGCTGGTAAATATCATGTACTGTTGCCCAGGCTGTGTGAAGGCTATTGTAACCTAGATTTATGGTGGATGCCAGGCAATTTGGCAATTGGAACAATGGGTGGGGGCTTTTGATGGCAACAATTTGCCGTCAGCCACTTTCTCTCTTGCCTGTCAGTGCTCTTCAGCTCTGGCACTGCAGGCTGGTCCTGCTAAAGGGTCAGCCTTAACCTTCACAAGCAGTGGGAAAAGGGTTTGTGGAGAAGCTCTGAAAGGCATGAACTGGGAGGGAGGACCGAGCGAGTCCACTGGAGGCTGAAGAGGGCTTGGGAGCCTGCGAGATTTCGGTTTTTTGGTGCAAGATAATTTAAAATTATTCCTTGTATTGGAGGGGAGAGGGCCAGTATGAGAAAAGAGACAGAAGAAAACCAAAATAATAATAATAATAATAATAAAATGACAGTCACCTTGCTTGCAAACCCAGTTTGAACCTCGTGCATGCTCAGTCTACACAGCTTCATGTTTCCTTGTCCTGCTAACTCATCTGGAGTAACTCCATGCACAACACTTATTTTACTTAGGGTGGCTTGGTGGGATAATAAGGGTGTTAGACAAAGCAAATCCATGATATTTAAGAAATATTTCTGTAGTTAAAATTAGCAGGGGAGTTGGTGTGTGTTAGAAGGGAGAATGGCATTTACTTGTTAGACAAAGCAAATCCATGATATTTAAGAAATATTTCTGTAGTTAAAATTAGCAGGGGAGTTGGTGTGTGTTAGAAGGGAGAATGGCATTTACTTGTTAGACAAAGCAAATCCATGATATTTAAGAAATATTTCTGTAGTTAAAATTAGCAGGGGAGTTGGTGTGTGTTAGAAGGGAGAATGGCATTTACTGGACTCACTTATTCTGATAAGGATGGAGTGATCCAGCAGAAAGCTGTTAGAGTAAGGCCTTCAGGAAGTGGGCAACACACTGGATGCTATGAACTCTTGAGAGGCTGTGCTCGGGTAACACATTCTGCAGAAATGGCTCTGGGAGTGAACCTCCCTCTTCACAACAAACCTTCAGGTTTTGCACTCTTTCTTATATTGTTTTTAAAGGACTTTTCTGGAATTAAAACCCACAGGGACATTCTTCTGTTGTAAAGATGGGATGAGAACCTTTGATAGGACTAGAAACTACAGACCTATTAAAGATGACATTTACAATTACAAAGCTGTTCATGGGAGAATTAATTGCTCAGGAGTAGCCAGCACCCACAGGTTTGGGTGCTTGGCCATAACAGAGTTGAGTCTCTGTTCTGTCAGCTTGGTGCTCACTCTTCTCTTCCTTCCTTCTTCAAGGATCTTTTCATTGCCGAAGCTGAGAACAGTGACAAAGCTGAGAACAACAGTGACTCTGCAACAAGTGCTGGGGCAAATCCTTATCCCAAGCCTGGTGTCCTTGCACGGTCCTTCAGACCCAGTGCTAAAGGGAGTCCTTGTATCTCCCACTGATCTCACCAGGGACAATTTCTGAGCGCACATTTCCGGCTCGGGGAAGCAATTACCTGGGGTCACTGCAGTGCTTTGTTGGTCGGGAATTACTCCTGAGCAGAGGATTCAATTGCTGGGTCTCACCATGTGTCCGATAACAGCACCTTACCTTTCAATTAAAGTAGGGTTGATGAAGATCTGTTTTGATAGATGAGCAGAAATGAAGCGAATGCGAAATTTCCCCTGCTCATTCCTTCTTTCTATGCAGCACAGCTTTTTGTAGCTGTCCTTCACCCCGGCCCTGGGTGTCTGACTGTTCCCACTGTCATGATGCTCTGCACCCATATTTCCACAAGGGAGTCCATCCATCCTTTTCCTGGCATCCCGACACAGCTACCTGGTTTCTGATAGACTGGGAAGTGAAATGCTTTCCCTGACAGTGCAAGGACGACAGCAGATTTTGCAAACAACTCTTTCATTGCTCATGGAGATCTGGGCTTCAGATTTCAGCAGTTTTTATTTCCCAAAAGGGCCTTTCCCTGTAGGTAGGCAGAGAGCAGTAAGTTGATGGAAGACACACAAGAGATATTTAACTTCCTGCCTGTTTACTGTAATGGTCTGCACCAATGTGCTACTTTGAGAAAAAAAAAAGGGGGGGATAAATATCAGGCAATGGGGTTTGTTTTCATTTAGAGGGAGAAATGGAGACATTTTGAGAGATTAAGTGATATGCCTAAGGCTGGGCAGGGGGTCTGACCGGAGCTAAGACATGNGGGTGTCTGACCGGAGCTAAGACATGAATTTACTGTTGCCAGGTCATGTAACTCGAGCTCAAGACTTTTTCTAACCTTTGAGTAAAGGGTCTTTAAAGCCAAACAGTAACAGTTTTTTCTGGCATGGCTTCTTTCACATTGTTCTAGTAAACCGAAGGATATTAGAAAATGTAAGAGTAAACCCGGGTCACAATATCCTGCCTTTTCCTGAAGTCTCATAGTGATTTTTGGGAACATAATTTCTATTTTATCATGGTTAAAAAGCAGCACCTGCAGAGGGTTTATTTCTTTGCAGATGCCAAATCTAATGTTTCAAAGAAAGCTCAAGATGAAATGAAAAGGAGAGCAGAAGGGTAGGTAGCTGTCATTAGCCTTAAGATTGTTTATGAAAACCCGAGATGACCTACAGCTTTAAATGACATTGATTGGCGTTCTTTAACTTTGTACTAATGGACTAATGTCTTGCAAAGCTCTGAACATTCAAAGAGAAAGAAAAAAACCCTGGCATCTGTGAAAGTGGTTGATTACAATCTGTGGTGTTCAGCTGACTTTTCCAATAAGTGTTAAATATGCAGGGCACGGCAAAGAATTGTAGTGGTTGCCGTTTAAAAGAAAAAAAAATCATTTCTCAAATAAGAAAGTCTTTTGTTTTTAGTGCTAGCAATGCCACACTGAAAGTGAATGGTTTCAACTGTAGCCTCTGGATTAGAGCAAACCTTGCTGCAATTCAGCAGCACGCAGTGTCTGAGCAATCCCTCTAAATCTTGAGTCTTAGGGGAGGAGTACTGAGGGAATAAAGCAAAAAAAAAAAATTTATAATTTAAAAAATAGTGGAAACCCCTTCCTTCTCCTTCTGTAGAATGCAAGTCAGCTACCTTTGATTCTTGCTTTCCCCCCTTAACCCAGTTGGATGCTTGAGATAAAAGGGAGGATAGAATTTGCCTGAAATTTCCAGTGTAGTGTTACTGTTTCTTATTCTGCTCCTTTTATGATCCTTAGTAAAATGTGCCACCACAACAATCCTTTTGAGACATGAAATACTGCTGAAAGGTCACTGTTTAGAGCACAGCCAATATAGCACGAGACACTGCTAATCTATCAGTTCTGTGATGAATATGTTGACAAGGAGCTGAATTTTAATAATTAATCATGATAAAACTAAGGCAAGTTAATAATTTAGAGTCTGATAATGGAGAGTGGTGTGACTCCTTGAGTAGGCAGTTTCTGTTAAGTTTCACCTCTGTTAATTTTAACCAAAAGGAGCACTGTCACTTTTAATTATGAACAAGAAGCTCTTGGAGCTGTACAGATGTCACAGAGGAGGTCAGCTCCAGAACATGTTAACATCTCTGAGAGAATTTGGGGAGCACATACAAACCTCAAGTGGTTAGCTCCTCAAGCTGTATGTTTGCTTTACCATAACAGTATGTTAGTGGAGAACAAGTAGGCAAAATGGTAAAAAGTGAATAGATAGAAAGTAGATATCTGTCATCCCAAATATGTCAATCATGAATGATCGGTGTGAAGCCCTGAGCTTACTAGCAGTGGTGGCAAAATTGTTATCATCTCTGACGGAACCATTTATGTGCATCTTTTCACCAAAATGTTCTCATGACCTGTCAATCATTGCAATGTCCTCCTCTGAAAACATTCTGGGATGTGAGATGTAGGTACTTATGCTTTTGTTTGCCTCTCCAAAAACTTTGTACTTTTTTATTTAAATAGCCCATGTCAACAGAAAGCAGGTAAGGAACAGCATGAGATACCTCTCCAAGCTCTGCAAAAATCAGTAGCGGGGTTTGAGTGGACATAATGATATTCTGGGGGAGGGAAGGATGCGTGTGGGAAGGGAAGGGTTCCTGCACTCTGACCCTGCAGCCCTGCTCCGTCCGTGCTGCCCTGGCAGCCACAGTGGGAAGACGGTGGTGCTGCTAGTGGTGGAAGCCCACTAGAACCAGAGAAGGAGGGAGATCTAGGGTACTCAAGGCAGGAATTCAAAGGAATTCAGGACTTCAGCAAGCTTCAGTTCAGTTCTGCTGTTGAGGGACTATCCCAACTGATAAATACATCTTGCTTTCTTAAGGCTGTATATGCTGGTTTGGGACACTACAGCATGTGCTCCAGGTAAGATTGCCAGCGTGGCGTTAGATGCTGCAGTGCCTGAGCATTAACTTGTGTTTCCTCCTGCTTATGGTAGGAAATTCTTGGAATGCTGGGACTACTGAGGTACCTATTCAGTTATCAGAAGCATTTGGCAGGTTTCTAAGGGCAGCCACTGTAGCTGAAATGTTATTTTAATAATTCTACAAAGCTCTTTGATAAACAGACGTTGACATTTCTAAGGAACCCTGTTCTCTTCACCCTTGTGGCAGTCCGAGTTGGCTAGTGGGGAGGAAACACCTCACATAGTGTGGCTCAGGTTACACAAATCAGATGATTTAACAGACTTCTGAATGTTCACTGTTTAAATAGCTGCTTTTGTTCCAGGCTTGGCCGAGTTTCCAGAGGGCTGCCGTTCTCCTCTTAACTGTCTTATTTGCAGAAGTTGGCTGTTCATGTTAAAGACGCATTGACATGGTTTTAAAAAGAAGAAATAATAAAGCAGGGCACTAAGTAGTTAAAGTATATGGTGTGTAATATGCAGAGTTACTTTACTTGGCCTCAGCACTGTATCAATGGCAAAAAAATTAACACCAAAAAAATGCATGCAAAGAACGTTTGCTTCTGAGAAGAGCTCCGAGCAGTACCCGCTTGCCACTCTTACATCTCTGAGTGTGTGATCTTGTCTCTGTTAGTTGTTTGTTTTGGCCTGACTCCAAGGGATTCGTACTACAGGCTGTTATGTCACTACAGTTGACATAACTCACAGTTTTTCTCTTTGGTTTTTCACTAGAGAGAATCGTATTTGTTGTACTGCACAGAATAACTCCATCTCACTGTAGTTTCATGGCATGTTGTGTTGACGTGTGATGAAGGCACGTCCTGTCATGATTTTATGTCGTTATACAAGACACCTTCCCCATAAATTAGCACATTTTGGGTAAGTTGCAGCATTAGGTCAAGTTAGTCCATTGCAAAGTTTCAGGAGTCCAGGAGACACAAACTAGCTCAGAACAGTAACAAAGCTTTAGACTAACTTTGTGGGATGTGATATACTCCTCATAAAATCAAGATTGTCCCATGAACTTCTTTGTAGACTATCTTTGCATCATATCTCAGCCTAAGACTGTAATTAAAAATGTGTTCCTGAATTGTTTAGCAAGCACAGGTGATGAAGATACTTGTGATTTAGGCTTCCATTCCTCAAAAAGCAAAGTTCATGTGTTTCTGCACATATATCTGTCTCATTTCCAGTTTACTTGAATGAAAAGGATCCCCAAATGTCTTTATTTCTTACTCCCTAAATCCATTACATGGCAGTTTGGTGTACTGTAGCAAACGTATGGCTATTTGAAAGAATGGCAGCATCCATTGCACCATGGGAATCCCTGATCCATAAATTGTTACATTTGTGTGCAGCAACTCTGCTGCATGGCACTTAAGGTATGGACAGAGAATATTACCTGGCAGGAAGAACAGAGGTATGCCTGTTTTGTAGTAAATCAGAGTTAATCACCCATGTCCTCAATAAAATGTGCCAACACCTCTGAAGTCGTAGGTGAACTGTTTGCAGTTATAGACAGATGTCTACATGAAAGGGCCAGATCTGCTTCAGATGCCCTGAGAAGCCCAGTTACTTAGCACCAGACATGAGAACTATGTCTATATCTCAGGGGTCACCAAATTCGTCCCCTTATGTTAATGCTATCACCTACTGCCTTGAGGTAATTGCATATGTCATTACTGTAGAATTACTGTTACGTGATTACTGTAGAATTTTTATTATAATTCACTCATGGCTAAATTCCAGCTCAAATTATACTGCGTATCAGATAACCTTTGCATTTGTTATATCTACAGAAAGAAATAGTGGCGTCACATTTTTATGTGTGATGATTTGTGTCACCAGTCATCAGCTTTCCTGCTGTAGGCTGGAGAAAGGATAATATTGCTTTGTCTCTTAAAAACTCATGCTTTTGAGTTAATTTCACATATATACATGCAGAAGGTTTTGGAGACTCTTACCTTTTTAAAATGTTGAGTAGTTTTTGTAGATGGCAGAAATGAGCTTAAAGTATAAAATTACCAATTCCGCCCCCCCCCGCTCCCCGCAAGTTTTCCTTCTTGCCAGTCATTTATCACTTGACAGCATATAGAACTCTGGGGCTTTTTTTTGTTTAATCTGGCTTTGTTCTTACTACATAACATCAATAGCTACTTATCTTCAATGCAATCCATGGATGAGAAGACACATCCAGTCTATCTTGTTCATGATTTATTGTAAAAGGATTAGCTATTAGATGTTGTTTTCAGGCCAGCAGAAAGTCCTTTCACCTTAAGTCTTCGTATCTAGTAAATAATTTTTCTCAAGTCATTCATCTAGTAGATGTTAATATTGCTGCTTGCATTTTGGCTTTCATTACATTTTAAACAATGGACATCACATTTATTCCTTCCCTAAACAAATGGTGCAATGAAGTAACCTGTTCTACATGACTTAAACGAAAGCAATGACAAGGGAGTTTAGCATTTAGGAGCTGACAAGCTTGCTTTAGGATTGAGATGAATCACAGCCACTGGGCTTATATGATAATGTTACTTCTTCTCTGCCTGCTGCACTGATCTGCAGCTCAGAGGTGATGCTTGGGGCGACCTCATCCCTTGGGTGCCCTGTGACTCATTCACATCTTCCTCTAGCCAAGGTGGAAGCCTTCCATTATCCGCCTGTGAAATGAACGTTGAGAGAAAACCAGAAAGGACCCGATCTCGCAAAGTGCTAAGCAGACCCCGAAGCCTTATATTCCCTCAGCTCCCCAGTGATTCAGATGGTCAAATTTGTTCACTCTGCATTAGGCATGACAGCAGTGGAGAATGTCAAGTGCTCATTTCTGGTTTACTTTTTTCTGTCCACTAGTTGATCCCTCATTTTTATTTGGTTGCAGCTGCAAGGCTGATGCACTGTATCAGTAAAAAGTAAAATCTGTGATATGAATCATCTAAAGAAAATATCAGTAAATTCCTTATGGGATTTTATCTGTTTTAAATTACTTTCATGTGACTAAAGTTATGTGCTAGGCTAAGAAGAAAAGAAAGCAAGTTGACAGTACCTCTGGCCATTTTAAGATATCTTCTGGGGAGTTTAATGCTTCTTTTGCAATCTTTGGGAGACTTCTGCTTGGGCTGATCATAAGAGAACAGTGAAGTAAAGACCCTGTAACCAGAAGTGCAAAGAAGTCAGGGTTTTCTTCCTGTGGGATCAGAACTATTGTGGTGTAAATGCCTTTATCTCACTGGTGGTCACAGGTTACTCCTGAAGTAAACCACACTTTCTGTAAAGATGTGCTCCAAGCATTTTTGTTTTAAGAGAGATAAATATTCTTGGGGTTTTGTTTGCCTGTATTTTACAAAGGTTTTTTAGTTTTAATTTTTAAAGAAAGTGGCAGGGCAAGAAGTGTTTCTATATGCTGCAGCATGGAATTGAAAAGTAAAACTTGTTACTGGTGAATTACTCCCATTTAGCATACTAGAAAATTCAACATGCTGTGGCATCTACCCAGAGATCCCAGGATGGCATGACTCTTTCACTGCAGAGCTCCCCAGATCAGTACAGGCACAGAGAGGAAGACAGGTCAGAGCAGATAAAGAGTGTGAAGAGGAATGTCAACTCTGCTCGCTGTAGTATGGCACAATTGTTTCTTAAGGGTGTTTCATGGGTAATGAAGCTAAACAGCTTCGTTTCATTATCCAGGCTGAGATAAATGCATGGGGAATACATTTCAATACATCATCTAAGCCTCCATGTGACTCTGGTCAAGTCACGGTCTGTTCAACACAACACCACATTTGTAGGAGTTGGACTTTTAGACACAATTAAAACTTCAGTTCCCAAAGATATGCGAAATCTAAATTTTTGTAAAGGATTTAGTGATTGCACAAATAAAGATGTTTCCCTGACTAATTAGTTTGGGATCACTGTATGTCTCATCCCACATACTGAAGAGGCTTGGGCAGTCTCACTGCACTCAGAGCTCTGACAGGAGAGGAGGAAGCAAACTGAAGGTTCCTGTAGTTGCGGGGTTGGCGGCACTGGGCAGCTGGCTTCTGGATCTTGATCTTGGTAAAAGGGTAAAACCAAGAGTATTTTCTCTCTCGTTGCTTGGAGAAAGGCCCTGTCCCTCTGAGAGTGTCCTGAATATGTGTCTTAGGGAATTTTGACTTAACAGCATATCTTATGCAGTGTAAACCAGATTGCTTAAAATTTCTTTAAGCTACCACTGTCGTAGAACAATTTAAAAAAAAAAACAGGTAAGAAGTCTAGGATGACATGAAGATGGTAGAACCCTTGGCTGGCCTCTGCCTTCCTCTTTCCAGCAGAGTTCTTGTCAAGGGTTTAGCCTGTGGTGTTTGTCTTGGTGATGTCCCTTTACACGTCTTATTCTCTTCAACCCCAATTACTCACTCCAAAATACCATTTCTGTTTCCTCTTATGCAGTGCATGCACTGAGGGAACAGGAAAGGTTCAGTAAATCAAACTAGAAGTCACTGAGGAAACACAGATATCCATGAAAGCAAGATTCAGCTTCACTTGCTTGATAAATTATGTGATCCAGAAGGTAAAACTCTGTGGCTTGAGTTCTTTGATAACCCCATACTAATTGCTGCTCCTTGCTAAGCACTGTGCTGTTCTTCAAGCGATGGGTGGAAAGCAGCCGTGTGCAAGAGGTACAGGAGCCACCATAAGGCTGGCTCATCTGCCTGGCTCATTTGCTCACGTGCCCTCCTATGATCTCAAAAATCTGCTGCGACTCCGCACTCTGAGGAAAAGTCCCAATATGCAAAACAAACATGATGCTGGCGATGCAACATTAAGCGACTGATGATGTTAAGAAATGTACTAATACTCGTGTTTGAGGCCGTCTGGTCTGGTTAAACCCTCCTGAGCCTCTTTAATGGATGAATACTGTGTGTTACCCAATGAAGTGCTTTAGGATAAAAGTCTTCCTCTTATTGTTGCTACATTCACTGAAATTAATATTTCTTGATTTACATTCCCCCTGCCTCTCTTGTCTTCATATGTATGCATTTATGTGCTCCATGTATATAGATTTGAAAGATAATTTTTTATATCTTCTCTCTTGGGAAAATTATTTTCCCTGAAGATATCTGAATTTCTCTAATGTGGGCCAGTGGCAGTGACTTAATGAATTTTAGCTTCTTTCCATAAGAACTTTCACCAGAAATACTTCAGTAATAGGATAGTACTGAATATAAGTGGAATATAAATGTTGCACAGTTGAAGGGGCAGAATTACAACTGTCAGATATTCCAAACTGTTTTGGGATGACTGGATTCACTTGAAACAGAACTTCATTGCAGAGAAACAGCCTGGAGGTGGATTGATCTTGTTTGCCTACTGCTATGTTTCTTCCATAGTTATTTGTGCAGAAATTTGCCCATGCAGGACTGTATGCAGTGGGAAGGTTGGTTTATTTTAGACCATTTGACTGATTTTCTTAAGAGTATCTGGTTTGTCAAAAAGAAGAAAGGGGGGAGGAGGGGAAAAAAAGTGTTGCACTGTTCCTTAAGCTTTAAAAAGGAAACTCAGAATTCTTTTAAGCCTTAAAATGTTTCAATGCTTCTGTCTTCCTGCACTGTCCCAGTGCAATTGTTGCATTACCTGAAAAAAATACTCAGTATTTTTCATTCCTAAAATGTAGAGGTGTCCAAAGGACCCAGTGTGAAAGGTAACATCCATACTGGCATGCTGTGGTGCTGTTTCTCTGTCAGGTTTGTTATTTCCCACATTCTGCTGAAAGAATGTCAAAATGGTGCTGCCACACAGGTTCCAGCATCAAAGAGTACTTCCCTCACCCACACACCCTGCTGGGGGCCTTGGGGTAAAAGGAAAGAGAATATGAGTTTCCCTGTGACAGCATTATTCATAATGATTTATTCTTTCCATTACTGTGGTTCTTAGAGGCCACATGTAAAAATTGGGGCTTAATTGCACTTGCAGTCATGAGGTAGAAAAAAGCAAGTGTCACCCTGAAGACACTTGTTCATAAAAAACCCTTGCTTGTTGCAAGTCAGACAGGTGTGTGAGGTGGAAACGGGAGAGAAGGTACAAGAGAGAAATGCATAGTAAAATGTGTACAGAAACTAAAGGAAGGTGTGCTTTGCTCGAGTGTCAGGCACTGAAATTAATCTCATCAGCCTCTGAAGAAGTGTCAAGACTGAGGCAGAATGGCTGGACCTGATGCTTGCTGAGAGAATTAACAAGCCTGGCAATAAACCCCTGGGTAATACTAGCTCTGAAGAGTTACATTTGCTTTGGAATTTACTTTTATAAAAGCATGAAATTTTATGTGTAAACGAGATCTATAACCACCTATACGGAAGTAAAGATTTTTAGTACCTCTGAGAATGAAGGACTGTGTTCTGTATGCTCCAGCAGGACAGAACTTGTATTAAAGCTGTAGAATGAGAGCTCAGTGAGTAATTCAATATTGGTTATTTCATAAGCTTTGTCTTTGGTGAACATAAAATATGATTTTCTTGAATCAATTTGTTATATGACCTTTTTTTTCCCTTTTTGTTTTTTTCCTGCCAATATGCTTCTGCCACACTTACTCTTAGCATTTCCTGGGTCACCCAGAGGCCAGACCAGAGGATGTAGCTGGGATGGGGGAGCATTCCCAGCCTGGGTCAGGGAGGGACCAGCCCTCTGCATTGTCTCAGGTGAGCTTGCCCTCACTACCTTGCTCTGCCCTTCTCCTGTTTGAGGACCCAGAGAAGCGAGTCCCTCCTCAGCNAATTTACTTTTATAAAAGCATGAAATTTTATGTGTAAACGAGATCTATAACCACCTATACGGAAGTAAAGATTTTTAGTACCTCTGAGAATGAAGGACTGTGTTCTGTATGCTCCAGCAGGACAGAACTTGTATTAAAGCTGTAGAATGAGAGCTCAGTGAGTAATTCAATATTGGTTATTTCATAAGCTTTGTCTTTGGTGAACATAAAATATGATTTTCTTGAATCAATTTGTTATATGACCTTTTTTTTCCCTTTTTGTTTTTTTCCTGCCAATATGCTTCTGCCACACTTACTCTTAGCATTTCCTGGGTCACCCAGAGGCCAGACCAGAGGATGTAGCTGGGATGGGGGAGCATTCCCAGCCTGGGTCAGGGAGGGACCAGCCCTCTGCATTGTCTCAGGTGAGCTTGCCCTCACTACCTTGCTCTGCCCTTCTCCTGTTTGAGGACCCAGAGAAGCGAGTCCCTCCTCAGCAGCTGACAACATTTCAGCTCCTTGCAGAGTCCCTGCAGCCAGCCACGGGGCTCCAGGTGCAGCAGGAGCTGGGAGGTACAGGGACAAAAAAAGAAGGGTAAATTAGGGAAGGGCAAAAGATTTTTTTTGTCTGAAGTCTTTCCTCTGTTTCTTTCTTCTGGGAGCACTGGAGTCTGAGTTATGTTCAAGAGTAGCACGGATATAGCTGTTGCCTTCAGCAAGAACACACTGGAAAGCAAACTTGCTGGAATTACACTTTTGGTTATTGCTCCCATGAAGCAACAGCCTTGTGAACCTGGTGATAAATCAGGGCCCAAAGCCCACAGCGATTATGAGGTGAAGTACAGAAAAAAAACTGCAAAGGAAACAGCCAAGACAATGAAGGAGGCATTGATTTGATTTTGATAGCTGCTAAACAAAATGGGCTGACAAAAAACATTAATGCCTCTTTCAGACGCCTCTGTGGGAGGTCAGCTGCCAAACAAGAGAGGAAATGGTGGGGGTGAGTTATGTGTTTGCTGTAAGACTGATGACTTCTTATGCTTGATGGAACCAGACTTGCTTGATAGGGGATGATCTGGCATATCAGAGAGAGAGCTGGACTCTTGCTTTCTGATGAGGAATCCGGAAGGAGAGACAATGGAAGAGTGTTGCTCGCAGTGGGCTGGCAGCAGTTGGCTGTGGGAAATGCCTGAGCTGTGCAGCTGCCCTGGGAGGCTTGCTGGGATCACCTAAAGATGGGCTGTTCTTGTGCAGGGTGCAGCAGGGGAACACAGCCAGCCCCAGGGTCCAGTAGGGTGTGTGGAAGGTAGTTTTGGTTCCAGTGCTTTGCATAACCATGTCATCTTGCTGGATTTTTGTGGTGGTATTTAGTGTTTGTGGTTTGGTTGCAGGATCAGCCTTTGTTCTCCTACACAATGAAATTCAGAGATAATCAAGGTACTGCTGCTTGTGCTAAATAACCCTAAGAAGTGTGGGGTTGTGAGGAGCAAAGGAGCAGGATGTGGTGGTGGGGCAGTATGGAGGAATCCTTCTCAGGGAGTAATGCTTGTGGCAGGTTTACTTGTTAATCTTCCTCATTTTGGTTTTCCTTCACTCCTCCAGGATCAAAATATTCCTTTTTGGGTCTGTATACATTTACAGACTTGTTTAAGACCATAACTGAGCTCATTCCTTCTCAAAATAGTTTCCACCTTGTTCATGATTTGAGATGCCATTTGTGTCACAGTTAATCTGTACGAATTTTTGCCAAATAAGTAAGAGACTGTTTGGAGCTAGTGGGACCTTTCTGCACAAACTCAAGTTGTTTCAGTAAGGGAGAAAGAAAGAGCAGCTGCAATTCGAACATTTTATTATTGATAATGGCTAGTGAAGATGGCTAAAGCAGGATGCTGGCTACAGAACTGGTTCTTTCTTCTGTTTCAACATCTCTGTGGCTGGCAACTTGAAAAACCCAACTAAGTTCTGCTGTAATCAACAGACACGAAGTTTAATTACAATGCAGAAAAGATAGCTTAGCTAGTTTTCAAGTGGTACTTAGCTGATTGGATAAAGGAAGCCTGAAAGAATATTTTTCCCGTTCATTTTCATCACATTCTATCACTGTATGTTTTCACATTATGCACCATAGAAAATTGTTTGCAGTCTGTCTTGTGCGAGTGACAGAGTATCTTAAAATACTGTGGCTTTTGATAGCAACTCAGTGTTGCCTTGTGGGCTAGAGACCCAAATTTCATAGATCCAGTACCCCTAATGGGAACTTGATCACTAAAACTCTCCTCTGCTTTTAAATGCTCAATTTACTTCTATTTCATGTGAAAAAAGATAACCCACAGAAGGTTACTTGAAAAAAATTTTCTTTGACTGCAGATCCCTGATGTAGAAGTCTGAAAATTACTAATAGAGGCAAGTTAAGTGAAATTGCTGTTTTTCTGGATATGTTACCAAATAATGCAAATAATTACTTCTGTCTGACCAGTGGGCCCTTCCTTGGCAGAAAAGTTGACTTACAGGATTTCTCTGTGATCCCCATCCTCCCATTGCTCCCTATTACCCATTTCACCAGAGTTTTCCATCATGCCTGTGCCCACATTAGTGTTTCGGGGTGGTGCGGTAATCTTCATGACATGATCTGAGTTGAGAAACAAATCTTTAGAAGACGTTTTGATTTTTTTTTTTTTAACCCATATCACTTCCCCGGTGCAGTTTGTAATAAAACATCAGAAATTGTCAGTGTATTCAGGTAAACAGTGATCTGTTTTCCCCATCCCCAGGTAATGGAGACAACACTCTCTTAAGCTCTGAGTGCCACTGGTGCCTACTCTAATCTCTCTCCTTTTGACAGTTATCTTTATCCTTAACCCAGCTACCACTTGCTGGGTTATTCTCCTTTTGGTTTCCATTGCCTTCCTTAAGCACCTGATAAGCAAGCAGCTTCTGCAAGTGTACTCAATTGCTGGCTTCCAGGACTTTTATTTCCATTGCTTGCATCAGGATGATGCTAATGAGGTATGAAATCATGCTGACCAGGAGAGGTTTTCTAAGCAAATTCTGCTCCAAAATAAGCAGGCATCTGTGCCTGATAGAGCAGTGGAAGTTGCATGGCACAAGGAGGGCCTTGGAGAGCCATATGTTTGAAGCCTGGTGGTGACATTTCTGCTTTTCTTCCTTATATGGTTCATTACTACAGTTTGTTTGCTTTCTTAATTGCTCTCTCTGTTGCGGAGTCTCTGTGGACTGTAAAGGATGTATAACAATGTGTATGATTCAAAGATCAAGGGTTCGACTGTCTTGCTGTAGATACTAGTATGTGAAATACAGTGAACAATAAATTAAAGGAATCTACTCTATGTTGAACTAAATCCTAAGCCAGTAGTAACTTAAATCCTTTGTTCTTACTATAATTTAATATTTCATAGCAGCAGATTTGCTCTGTAGCAGTGTAGTGCCTAAGGCACTCGCTCAAGAGTGCACACACCATAGCGGTTCCAGCAGGAAGGAGCTTGCTCTGTCTGAGCAGGCAAAAAGTCTGGGGAAAAGGGAGTATTTTAATTCTTATTCCACAGGAGAGGCAGACTGAAAAGTTAACAGACCTGCCTGTAATCTCCCAAGATCTTCACAAATGTGGCAGTGATTTAATCTCCTGATTGTGATTTTCATCACAAATTCTAAACTAATCGATAACATGTTTATTTGCCATCCCATAATTGCAGCAGTATTTTGTTGTTGAATACCCAGCAGTGCCATTAAAAACTAGGTTATCTAAGAATTGTAACTAACATGGGCACTTGAGGCATTTCTAAAGGAAATCGTGTGCGAGCTGTTCAATATAAGTAACAGTAAAGCAAAGTACTTGATTATCCAGCGATACAAACCTGAAATCCTGCCTGAAATACTTTGGAGAAAGCCTGACAGTGTCATACCACCATGGCACATCTTCTTCACTCCTCTGCAGGGCACTTGTAAAGTGGATGCAAAATGAAACAAAAGATTAAAAAGGAAAAATAGACCTGGGCTACCTTAATCTGAGGCCAAGAATGAGAACATGCTCCCATGTCCTCTGAAGCCCTGAAACAGAGTCACAGCGCAGAAGGGAAAATTCACAATGGGAAATTGCAGCTTTGAAACTCCAAATTCAGCATTAAAGAAAATTGAAAGGTGGCTGAGTAGGCTGGTGGCCCACTGGAGTAATCACTTGCAGCCGAGTTTTCAAACAAAAGCTCAGATGAAAGCCACAGGGTGACCAACAAAGGGACAGAAAGATAATTTTCCACCTACCTTTTGTTATAAATAGTGATAAATTCTGACTCCTGGTCGTAGAGGTAGAACACTGCAAAGAAGTGAATTCTGTGGCTAGAAATGATGTGTTAAGACACTTTGGGCAAAACAAAAATGTTGTTGTGCCCCCCCAGCTCCTCCTCCTCCCCCAGTCGGATTAAAACACTGGTACTGCTTCAAGATCCAAAGAACTGAAGCTAACCAGCTAGGCAAAGATTTAGCCAACACAGGAAATGTCTACAGATAGTTTTCCGAATCCCAGCTGTTAAAAAAAATTACGAGCTGAGCTGACATATGGATATCGCAGCATTGTTTCTGCTTTCTGCATAGGAATGGGGCTTTTAATTGGGTTTTCAGTACATGTGCTTGCTGTTAGAATTGTGTTTGGATAAACCTGCTGGGAAGTTTGTTTTTAATGTATTGTTTTAGCAATGTTCTTGTTTTCTAACATTCTGGTAAGATCGATATTTAATGGCTTTGAAAGCACTCAAGTTATTTTATTTACAACTCTGAACGAACATTTTGGGGAACTGTTCTTTTTTAGTTGCCCTTTTTCCCATTTGGTTATCAATATGATGGAGATAAGAAGACAAATCCTGTTCATCTCCTATTGATTTTGGACTAAGTGAGCAATCAGCCCCTGTAACTCTACTCCTCCACATGCTCAAATAACATCTGTAAAAGCAGAGATGTAGCAACAGAAGTGCAGGCCAGATACAGATACACCGCTTTTGCAAGGGAAGCATTTAATAGAAAAAGGAGAAATGAAGTGAGTATAGCGAGCAGTTTGGGAAGGTTAAGTGAACTATTTGCACTCTTGAAAATGACAGTAACTGAAAACATAATTTTTCTCTAAACCAGCGTGGGAAGTCCTCTCTGTCAAAAACTTGACTGGAGTGTATGAAGCAATTAGTGCAAATATACTACAACATGAGGGAGCACAAGCATATTTTTTGTTAATTTTACAACAATAGAAGAAGCCAAATACCCTTATATATTACATTAATGAGATATATTGCTACTTTTAATGGAGCCTCTGTGCTCTGCACTGCACTGTATGCAGATTTGCTAGTTAATAAGCCCGAATAGTGTTTCTGTTCATGGAAAATGAATCCAAAACGTTTGTCAGATTATCTGTTTGGCATGCCTGACTGGTGTCTGGAGTGGCACTTTGCTAATGTGCTATTACTCAGTGTCATTAACCCGCAGAAGTGATTGAAAGGTGAATTTATATTTGCATCGTGCTTCTCAGAACAGGCGGTGCTCTGGATTAATCTGGTGCCCTGTGAAATGGTGCTGCACAGGATAAAACGAACCGAGCATCTCACAAAGTGCATATCTCTAACTCTTGGTAGCTTTTTTCACTGGAGGAGTGTCCTGTTGTGATTATGGTAAAATGCAGGCACGAAGTTGCCTGTGGGAACGTTTGTTTGTTAGCTGTCTGTTCAACATCGTTAGAAATCCAAAGTTTTTATAATTCCTGTGAAAAGCTTCTGATTGCTTTACCCATCAGCATTAAAACCACATAAAATATTTTGGCAGCTGCATTATACATAAATAGCTTTGAAATATTGCATAAAGAAGGGGGGGAAAGGTCTGGGAAATGCAGAGCTGATTTTTTTTCTTATTGATTAGGAAAGTGTATCTGTTTGCATGTAAGTAGATTACTTTCATCCTACAACGTATTTCCTTCTTCACTGAAAATGAATAGGTCTTATTTTCTTTCTGTAAGTGAAACCATCATTGTTAGATTGTTTAGGGTTAAATAACTGCTTTTTTTTGCCTTTTTTATTTTGCATGCTATGATATTTTTATAAACAGTATTCATTGCAAACAGATTTTAATGAGGTATACAAGTAAAGCCCCAGTCTTTTCATTTGTGTGGATTTTGGAGCTGAAATGCTGTTTTCTGTGACCTGTTCAGGAGTGCAAGGAGATCCAGATCTATAAAACAGAATGGGTTCTTGCTTGCTGAAAATATGAAAAGATGAGGGAAGAAAAGACAACTGATTGTCCTGTATCTCTCATGATTTGATTTCATTCTGTTTGGTTTCCGATTTTTTTCTTTTAATTTTATTTTTTATGTAGTCTTAAAATGCTGATATATTTTCCTAAGTAAAAAGGAAAAAAAAAAAAAAACTCGTACCAGTTTTGCACCGTGCTTCACAAAAAAAAGAGTGTGACACACCGTGCTAATCAGCTCTTGAGGCACCACAGAGTTGGAAATGTTTTCAAAACCCCACTGAATGGGGGTTTTATTTCCGATTTTGACCGCTCAGGTCTCCCACTCAGTCCGCAGACAAAATGCCTCCGCCGCAGCGTTTTTACCCCCGTAACTGCGCGCTGCGAGCCTGCACCCAAACAGAACCGGGAAAGAAAACAGAGAAAGGTGTAAGTGAAGGCTGTGACATTAACGAGTCATTGTGACAATGAGCGCAGAGCTGATCCTAAATGAGAGGTGTCAGGGTAATAAATGACTTCTGAAAGCCGTGCTGACAGGCGCGTGTCCCGCCAGTGCTGTGCCGTGCGTGTGCTGAGACACGGCTTGTCCCACATCTCTTTAGGAAGATGCACGTTCTTACTCATTGCTCTTGTAGTAAGGATTAGTGCTGTTTCCATTGGCCAAGTTTAGCCCTTTTCCAGGGACTTGAAAAATAATGGACTCGCTGTTCTTCTCAATTAGTCGTTTATTTTCTTTAATCAGATAGAGATCAGTTTTCTGTCGTCATTCCGTATTAATAAAAATGCTCTGATGAGCCTAATTGTTATAGTAATTTGACCTCAAATCCAGGAGCAGTCACCCCTGAATTTTATTGTTCAAAAAACGATAAATGCAATGCAACCTTGAATGTCTTTCCAGTCGTTGATTAGCTGTGTTGCCTAAGTACCGGGATTCTTCTGTGTGTTATTTTTGCTGTTATTGGATGGTAAAACAAAGAAAAGAAATCCCGAGGAGTTCATCTACATTGACACATTAGATTACAAGAGCTTCTCCAGGGCATTTGTTCATCATGTATAGATAAATTCAATCTCTCTCTCCTTTTCCTGTAATGGAAAGATTGCTGCAATGTGGGAGTTAATTAGCAGAGCTGTTTATGAAAAGGAGAGGGGGGTGGGGTGGGCTAGGCATGGATAGATGGATGGGTGGGTTGATGGATGAATAGATAGATGCTGGAATGATTTTAATTTGTTAAAAACCCAAGTGTACAGGGGATTGCAAAATTTGGAGTTTGCCCATATTAATAAGAACAAAATCCTATTTACTGTCAGCCCTGGAAAAGCATTGTACAGTGGATATTTTTAATTTTTCTATGTGTACATGTGTTTTTGTTAGCTGAAAACACTGTCTGGACATTGTGTAATTCTACTCACTAAAGAGCAATTCCCTTCATGTCACCCAATGGAGGCAGGACGGGCAGCACAGAAATGAAGGAAAAATAGCTGTGAAGTTTAAGTAATGGTTAAGTAGAACCTGAACTTGTTAGTTGAATTGTTATTTTGATGAAGAAAATATGTGTTGTACTAGGTTTTATAAAGAGAAGGCAATGCTACTAATTTTGCCTTTTTTTTTAAGGCAAAACTGGGTCATATTTCAGCACTATTTATTATTTTGTATATTACTCAGTTTGGAAAAAATTACAAATTTCAACAAATACATTTAGTTTTCTGCATTTCACTCAAATGGGTATAAGGCAGGGACCTTCTCCTATTTCTGCTTTAATGATTAATTCTGATATAAATATGAACAGATTCAGGCTTTTCTGTTTCTGATGGGTCACCATTCCTGGTTTGCGTTCACGAAGGAAACATCCTTGTGGACCAGCACAGTACTTTGCTACTTGGATTTCCATTCCTCTCCTCTGATGTTTATTTCATTTTATCTGCTTTTTAAATAAAGCTATTGTTATCAAAAAAAAAATCTAAAAATATTCAGTAGCTCCTGAAGTTAAGGAATGAGCTCACAAAATAATTTATTCCCATTTTAACTTCTTTTATGTAAATATATATATTTAAAGAGTTGGTTGAAGCCTTTTCATTAGACTACATACATATATTTAGGTTTAGCTTAATCTTTAACTCAGAATTGCTTTTCGTTACAAATATAAATGTTTTAAAAATATGCAGAAGTCTTAGAAGCACTACAATTTTTTTTGTAAAACCCATTAGCAGGATCCATATAGGTAACGTTCCTTTGGGCTTTAAGAGAGAAAGTGCAAGGTTCAAAGTCAAAATGCAGAAAAAATTCATTGCCAATGAGCCTGTAAACATGTCAGACAAAACACATTTTGAGATTCCACAGAAATACTCTGGAACTTGCTGTGAGATGGATTACATTTCATAGCTGCCTTATTTTGTGTTGATTAGGAAGAGACTGCCCTACTGAACATGAGACTAGCATGTCCCCCAGACTCACAATTATTTCATTCTGTGGTGTAATGAAGAAAATAGTATGGCTGTGCTAATGTGAATGTTGAAGCACTGCCTAGGGAGGACAGGAAACATTTTGCCAGAATAAGAACCCCTTCATGCTGTTTGCTTCTCCACTGCCCTAACTGAGGTCTTGGACTTTTGTAGTTTTTCACGCCCTAGGCTGAGCCACACCTCACCTAGAAGCACCATCTCCCCCTCAAGCATGTCTTCTTTTGAAACAAACATCTCCCATGGCTTGTCGACACTTCCCCTGTTCTTGTTGCTCAAGCAAAATCTTTGTTCAGGGAGGCTGTGAGATGTCCAGCTGCCCATGGTCTTCTCACAGAGGCGTTTCTCCCATTTATCCCGTGATGTTTCCCATTTCCTAAACCTGCCTGCAAGATCACCATTTGATCACAAGCATACAGCATGGCTATAGACTAACCATCATCAACAAATTGTGCCAAGTCCTCCACATGCTTTCTATATACAAATAGTAGCACAGAAAGTGAGAATCCTTCTACTGGGGTCTTGCCTCCGATAGACTTTAATCATGTTCAGCTCGAGAACGTATATGTGGGCCATGTTTTCAAACACTATCTGTTGATGTCCTTCTCACTAACAAAGGGAAGATCCTGAAAACGTTTTCAAGGCAATAAGCTGGTGAAACTCACTTAGGGCAAACATCTCGATATCACTTTGAAAGCTAAAACCGAGGTGGGGACTAATTTCTTTGTCCACATGAGAAACCACCCATTGCTCCTTCTTGAGTGCTTGGGGGGCTCTGTGATTGTTAGATTTTAAATTTTTAATTGTTTTGTTAGCTTAACCTGCAGTTGACCCATACAGATTTCATTCGGAGTGGTGCCACTTAGTAGTAATGCATTTTCTGACACCCTGTAGAAATTATGCTGCCGGCGTTGCAGTCTGGCCCATCAGCCCAGGCGGAGCTTCTGGTGGGCTCACCCCCGGCCGGGGAGCCTTGTACAAGGCTGCTCTTTCATTATTTAGCACCTTGTTTATGGCATCGCACTTGAACCCTGGAACTTTTCAAGTCCACTTCCCAGGGGTTCAAGGGCAATTATTAACCCTTGCAATGTCAATAATCTCTAAGAAGCCAGAACTCTATAGCTGCTTGTGTGCACCTGGTTGATGTGTACGAGGCATTTGCTTACTGCTTGACAACTTTAAATTAATTTAGCCCCCATTTTCTGTAGCACCCTCAGACCCATCTGTGGGAGTCCCACTGGGGGCCAGACACATCCCTTTGAATGCTCTTAGGTCTGGGCATAGCCCCCAAAAAACAAAGCTTCCTTTAGCCTTGGCTCTGTCAAGATTTCATTCTTGATAATCTAATGCCGTCATGTATTTAGAGTCGTTGCCCGCAGAAAGAGGTATTTAGTCCCGTTATTTCCAGCTCCTGCCAGCATTTGGTACCAGTTTCTTCAAGTGGATCTTGTAACAATGTCTAACTAAAATATATCTGTTACAATGTAAGGAAGGTGAACCAGTCACATTACCACACTGGTGGCTGCTGACATTCACTGCTCCGTGCCTTCTCGCAGATGTGATCGTTTAGGAAGTAAATTTTAATTAAACAGCCCCAAAACACAATGAGTTGCAGTTAAAGGCCTCAGACTTTGGAAGAACCAAAAGAAGGCAGAATTCGGGTTTTCTTTTAGAATGTGTGAGAAATTAGAATATTGTATGTCTTGGAGTAGAAAAACCAGATAGATTCATTAACGTTTTATTTTGAACTTGAAGTTGGAGCTCAGGAAAGCATCAGGAAAGAAAAATTATAATGCCAAGAGAAGCTGGTTGATGAATAAGGAGAGTTCTTGTGATGGCACATCCTTCCCTGCGGCTGTCTGCAGGGGTGTAGGGAAGGGCAAGCCAGTGCATGAGCACTTGTGTCACTTGTGTTTCAGAAGGGTATCACCTTCATGAAGGCCCTGCTCAGGCCCCCAAGGGCTCTCTTCGTAGGTGACTCCTGAAAGAAAAAGGCTCAGATACTTTAAAAGGAAGCTGAGTGACTCAAAAACAAACATGGGTGAAAATGCTCGGATAAAAAGCCAATCCTGCACGTGTTTCCCTTGTATCTTTTGGCCCCATCTGTTCAATGGAGAAGGGTTTCTTTGTACTCAAATAAGCTGGATGCAGATGGCAGCTACCTACAGTCCTGATGCAGCTGTACTTTGAGATCTTTGCATTTTGCTCGTTTTTCACACAATGGCTTAAACTCTCTCCTAGGGCAGAGGTGCTTAAACTCTCTCCTAGATGCTACCTGCCAGGAGGCTGCTTCAAAACACTCTTCCAAGCACATGGGGCTGATCCAGACTTCATCTCTGCAGCTGCTCAGTCTGCCCTTCCCAGCCCAATGGGAAGCTAAAAATCTAAATGGTATGGCACTGGCATGAATTTTGTCCTAAACAGAGCTGTATCTCCCTTAGCTTTGAAACTGTGGACTGTGCGTCAAAATAAAATGTGGCAAGTGGTTATGCAAATGAGGGAGGGAAAATGTGTTATTTCTTAAGTGCGAGATCTTGCAAATGGTTGTCTGCAGACTGACAGAGCCCTGCCCTCACGCTGAGCTCTGAAAAGCTCTGCAAAAACAGGACAGGGCATCTCCATTTACAGGCTTACAAGATTAGGACGGGTATAATAAGGGGAGGAAAAAAACGTGGAGCCATAATTTGCCTTACAGAAAGTTAGTTTGGAAAAGTTCTTCTGTAGATAGATTGTCATTGCTTCAGAACTAAGTATCCACAGAAAGACACAAAATGATTGCAGTTCCATTTTTAAAGGCATATTAGATGTGAATTCAATCTAAGCTATCTCTTTGCATTAGACAGATCATGAATTATCACTGATGATTACTGGAATTTTGCATAAGCTTTTGAAGTAAAGACAGGATGCTATGACAGTAAAATTGTGTAGGAAATGACCACAGAGAAGTGGGAAGCTGCCTATCCTGCCTTCATCAAGAAGGAAAACAAAGCCCAACACATTTTAAACCTTGAAAAATAAGTTAGATGGTCAGAAAATCCTCCTGATGTTGATAATCTTCACATGCTTCTGCTGTTTGTATGAACTCTTATATCCAGCATTTTCAACCTCAACTGTATTCCTCACTCATTTGATAGCAATGAGCAGTCAGCTGGGAAAATAAAAATGAACGAATTCCCCATCAGACAGCTGTTCCCCCCATCCTGACAGAGCAACAAACAGGGAAAGAGAATCAGAAGTTACCTTCCTCTGAGTAATTTGTTGGTGGTGGTTTACAAGGCAGCATTTTTACTTTGGTGGCTTAAATCTCTTCTGATCAGATTTGCTGTGGCATTTCCCAGGGTCAGCTGGCAGAAAAGCTTGGCACTTGTGGTTTATGACATGTGTGACTTGCACCACAGTTTTGCTAATGCTGGAGACCCAGGTTAGGTCAAGTTTCAAATAAAGAGGGATCTTGAGGGAGAGAAACAGTTTTGAGATTGATCATCAGATCCTTATATTGCCTTTTTTGTTTGTGTGTTTTCCACTGCAAAAAGAAAAAAGGTTATTTCCACTTTTCAAATGGGAAAATAACACTGGAGTGTCTGTTTCAGTGCCCTAACACTGGATGGAGAGACACGTCTTCAGTTCTGTCTTGCTCACGGTTTGCCATGAAAAGCAAACCTCTCCTAATCAACTAGAATATTATAGTGTTTATTCTTTACATAAAGTACTTAAATTTTAATTTTTTAGCTCACAGGACTATTTTGGGAATATAATTATTAATATTTATTCATTTAATTTTCTTTCATTAAAACTAACAGCTAATGTTTTAATTTTTAATACTACTTCTGGTATACCTTGTACTAGAGGGAACATAAGGGTGCTCCTGGGAATATTGTTAAATTTAAAGCTGATCCACTATGACTCATCAGTCTTCAGAGAAATGAGAGGTCCATTTTGGCACTCCTTTGTCTAGGTTTTTCATCTGCAGGAGGGAGGAATCAAGGGAGGGAGGTATTTAAACACCTAACAGCTCAGTAACTTCTACAGACCATAAGTGAAAAGCTCATTTCTAAGTGGTGGTCAGGTAGTGGTGAATTTGGTCCCATATGCTGAAGGAGAGAAAGGGACAGAAGATAGTCAGGTCTGTTNGGGATCTTGAGGGAGAGAAACAGTGTTGAGGATTCATCATAGATCCTTATAATGGCTTTTTTGGTTTTGTGTTTTCCACTGCAAAAAGAAAAAAGGTTATTTCCACTTTTCAAAATGGGAAAATAACACTGGAGTGTCTGTTTCAGTGCCCTAACACTGGATGGAGAGACACGTCTTCAGTTCTATCTTGCTCATGGTTTGCCATGAAAAGCAAACCTCTCCTAATCAACTAGAATATTATAGTGTTTATTCTTTACATAAAGTACTTAAATTTTAATTTTTTAGCTCACAGGACTATTTTGGGAATATAATTATTAATATTTATTCATTTAATTTTCTTTCATTAAAACTAACAGCTAATGTTTTAATTTTTAATACTACTTCTGGTATACCTTGTACTAGAGGGAACATAAGGGTGCTCCTGGGAATATTGTTAAATTTAAAGCTGATCCACTATGACTCATCAGTCTTCAGAGAAATGAGAGGTCCATTTTGGCACTCCTTTGTCTAGGTTTTTCATCTGCAGGAGGGAGGAATCAAGGGAGGGAGGTATTTAAACACCTAACAGCTCAGTAACTTCTACAGACCATAAGTGAAAAGCTCATTTCTAAGTGGTGGTCAGGTAGTGGTGAATTTGGTCCCATATGCTGAAGGAGAGAAAGGGACAGAAGATAGTCAGGTCTGTTGAGTTGCTGGAAGTGACTGGAGAAAAAACAACGTATGGATGAAAAGAACCAGCAAGCATTTTTTTGCTTCAGACTGCCTTTTTGAGGATGAGCCCGCTAAAAAAAAACCCAAAACAGCAAAATTCAAACAACTGAATTCATATGTAAAACCAAGGTCCTCTTTGGGTACCCAAGTTCATTAAGCACTTACTTGTTTGAACGGCTTTTGCTGAGGTTTCTTGTGACTTGCTGACACCTCCAGAAGTTCCCCAGAGTTCCTCATGCTCAGAGAAGTTTGTGCCGTTGGGAATAATGTGGGAAGCAGAGACCAGGTGCAGCCACGACTCCATCCACCTGCAGCTGGGCACTGTGGCTTGAGGCATCTCACAGTGGCCCAGCTTCAAGAATGGGTGTTTAGAAAGGGCCATGCCTTTGGAGCAGAGCTTTCCAACCTGTGCATTCCTTTGAAACCATGAGTCTTGCCCACAGTTGAAGGTAGTATGGCAATTTTCTGTGGAGTGTTTCCTGGCTGAGGCAAGGAGGCACTTCAACGCACACATGATGAGAGAAGCTATATGGCCAGTGAGTTTTTACCTAGGCATGTCTGTGTGTGCTGGTTTGGATGGGGCAGTTAATTTTCTTCACAGTAGCTAGTAACCAATGGGAAGTGGTGAATTAATTCCTTGTTCTGCTTTGCTTGCATGTGTGGTTTTCACTTTATCTCTTAATCTGCCTTTATCTCAGCTCAGGAGTTTTCTTACTTTTACCCTTCCAGTTCTCTCTCCCATTCCACCAGGGAAGAGCTGAGTGAGCGTCTGTGTGAGGCTTTGTTGCCAGCTGGGGCTAAACCACAACACTGTGAAAATCGTGTTTCTGGGGTTGGTTTTCTCTATTGATTGTGTCTTCACAATGTGTCAAAGGTGTCAGGAACCAGAGAGGGTCCTTTTAGAGTTTTTTTCCTTAACTTTCAGTTTTTAAGAAAAAAATAAGGGGTTTTTTTTTGGGGGGGGGCAGTTCCACCTATATAAATAGCATTAACATTGAGAAAAAGGGATCAATTTGCACAAGTGAATGACGTACATGTGAAAGAACTCTAGGGAAATCTGAGGGTTTAAAACTTATCTCTCTTAAAGGAATGGAAAGTCAATTACAGTGTCTGTAAATATATACGTGCGTGTGTATATATGTATGATGAACAGTTTCTATACACTTAAGCATATATGCTCGAGTTGTATGAATGGACATGTGTGGATACAGCTGTGTTTGTTGACAGCTTTCTGCAGTGTGTCTGCTGGCGTTCAGCAAAGGCGAACAGAAACAGACACTGAATTGTTTTCTCACCTCGGAGTTTCTTGTATGAATAAAGGCTCTGGTCCTGCACTGCTCAGGGACAGCTTGCAGGGTGCAGTGACTTGAATGGTGACATGTGATGCATTATCACTGTGAAAGTGGCCCTTATTCACGTTTCAGGATCAGGCCCGTATTCCAGCTGTTCTTGCGATGTTCTCCATGGAGTGCTTGCATGCTTTCAAATGGTCCCATAGATGGTCTGCAGATGCTCTTGTGTTCTAGCTTCTGCTCTTCGTGTTGTTCCTGTATTACACTGTCCCTGCACCTCAGGAAATGTCCAGAGCCTCCCATCTCCATTGTTTCCTAGGATCAGTATGACACTAGAGATGTGGCCCTGCTGGTCTCAGGCCTGCAGAAAGACTGGAGAGGGATGGGCAGGTTCCTCTTAGGCAGTGGGTTTACACACTGGGTACAGAGCAGTTTGTGTGCTCACTCCCTGTGCTGCCATGGATTTTGCTGGAGAAGAGAGAATCCAGCGTTTCTGGTGGACCCTTTGTATTTCATGTTACCTCAAGCCTTAGACAGATGGCAAGGTTAAATTCTGTAAAAGCTATATTTAAATAACAGGGTGTGGAAATGTGAATTCCGACCTTTTTGTAAGCTTTTTTACTACTTGCTCTTATTGTTTTCATTTTTCATTCACCAGTGTTCAAAAGAAAAAAAAAATCCATCAGAAGGTCTGAGACTGACATTTCCGAGTGAAACAGAGAGTGCAAAATTTCAGTTTGACCCTGGCACTGCAGCTGCTGAAATATTAATGGCATTAAATGCAGGTGAATCGGAAATGTGTGCGCAGGCCAAAGATTCCTCCAGGCGGTTTTCCTGGAGCTCTCCCGCTGCCTGCGTCGCTGCCGCCAGCGGGGCGTCTCCTCTGCTCACCCGAATGAGGAGTGACAGGGGTGATGGGGACGGCACTTATCCCAGCAGCCTTTCCTGGGTAGGGAAAGCTGTCCGGCTGATCAGATTTAACAGGCAGCGCGGGTTGTCCAGCCACTGCTGGAAAACACATAAGGCAGCTGGGGAAACAACATGCATTCTTGCACAGCGCCAGCTGCCACTGCCCAGCCCTGACCACGTAGGCTGGGGGACACAGGTGACTTTGTGGAGGTGAATCAGGACCTCAGGCTGGGCTGCGTTATCTCCGCGGTACCAAGCTTCCCCTGCGATGTTCCTACACGTATTTCATACGTGTATGTTGTAGTGTGGGCCACTCCAACACACGCTGCAGCAGAGAGGTAGGGGATCTACCTGCTCTTCCTGGGAATTGCTTGCTCTGTTAAACGATTGCAGCCTGAAGCCTAGAAAATGAAATAGTTGATGAATATTAAAAAAACCCACTCTGAGCTGTCTGTCCCAAACCGCTTACAGGGTGGTGGTGCTACATGGCTGTCAGGCACTAAGCTCCCATAAAATTTTGGTGATGTTAGGAGGTGAAATATTTGGAAGCGGGCAGTCTCGTGGCTGCCAGAACCATTTGAATTGTTAATTTCCATCAATGTCATGCCAGCTTTTTCACAGAACTGGTTAATGAGGTAAAGCAGCTATTTCGATACTGTCACATTTGGGTTACTGGAAAATCTGCTGTGACATAAACGGACTTTTTAAAAAGCCAAAATAAAATGAAATGTCTAATGACTCCCCACTCTCCTTCTTATTTACAAAATAAAATGCTAAGAAGGGGATTGAAATGTTTACATATGTGCCCAAAGTACAAGTTTCAGTCCTTTCCTTTTTTAGGACCAGAATAAAGCCGACAAGTTTGTTTTCAAAGTTAGTTCTCCGTCAAGTTTGTTGCCTGATTTTTCTTTAACTTTCTTCCTCCTCTTTTACCCCATCATTCTTTTCTCCCCCAACTGCCACCACACACCATCCTTGCTCACTTTCTTGCAGAGCTGCCAAGAAACTGTGCGCAAATTTAATGTATGAATAACTGCTTGGTCTCTCGGTGACCTTGAAAAAATTGCTTTGCATCATTAAAAATTCATAGAAATGAAATTTTTGTGAGCAGACTGGCACATGCAAAATTAGTACTTGTTGAAATGCAGCTGGAGTAATCCAACCTCGTGAACTTTCAAAATTGTAATTCTTATGAGAGCTAATTGTGGCCAGCTTACAGCTTGGATCGAGTGTTGCTGTTTGACTTCCTAAAATAATATCATGCTATGCGTGATATACCTGTTAGCCCGTGCAATACAAGTGCAGGTAAAGGCGATGCATAGCTTAGCAGAGACAAAAATGTTTGAAGATTGTTAAGTGCTGATATGCTGATAGGTGTGTAAAAGGATGCGATGCCTGAGTGGGATAGTTTGGAAGCAAGTAAATTATAGTTCTTCATTGCTGTTACTGGGCTGTGTAGAGCTCTGGGCTGCATATCCACTAAGTGACATTAGTGAGCTCTGGTGACATGACCTTGAAGTCCACCTAAAATGCGACTTCTTGAACTCTCAGAATTTAGCAATCCATATTTTTCCCCCTTGTGCTGGTCATCTAAACCGTAAAGGTTGGTTTTGCATCAGAGGGAGTAGGGAACCAAATAACCTGTTGTTGCACTGTGTTCCAGGTGTCCTTGTTTTCCTGTTACATGAACAATGCTTTGCCAGGGAAGAAACATAATTAAATAGTAACTACTGAAGTAAGCGTGTAGTAGCAAAGTGCACTTTGCCTTCTTCAGCTGTGTGGCAGGATGGAGGTTTTAACAGATGTCGCAGTTCAGGGAAATGAAATGCAGTGCTCGTGGCACCTGAGCAGGGGGGATGCTGTCCCCGCAACCCAAGAAGACTGGGTTGTTCAGCCCTGATGGAGGTAGCCACTCAGGCTTTCCCAGTACTGACCAACATCCTTGTGGTCTGGCTCGCAATTTTTGCAGTATATTCCTTGAAGGCTGCTTATTAAAACAGGAGAGCCCTGCAGTGTTTTGGGCGTGATCCCAATTTTGTTAATACCAACTGGACATTTTCCATCTGCTTGCTGGATTTGAGATTTGGGTTTGTTCCATCCGTGGGAAAGAAAGTGATACCTTTTATGCTTATGATCCATGGAGGCTGTTTTATGCTGTCATTATTTAAAAATCACAAACTTTTTGGGTGATTTCCTGTGGAATTCAGTGTGTTGCACCAGAAGAGCGATGTCCCAGGCTCTGAAGCAGAGCTGGGAGCATACAAAGGCTGCAGCTGGCAGCAGCAGTACTTTGTTGTGAGTGGCATTTGTTTGCCTGGCTCTGAAACATGCCTGTGAGCTCAGTGGACGTGCTGAATACTGGTTGCAACTCTGTCATCAGCCATGCCATGGTCCATATTGCTGTCACAACGTAATTAAAAAATCATTGCTCTCGGTACTGTTTGGCACTGTGGCTGAACCACAGCAGTGAGCAGCTCCAATAGGATGAGCTATGAATGAACAGAAGTTTGACTGCCCAGTGTATTTGCAGCCAAAGTGTGTGAGGATAGCAATACGTGTGTAACTTTGGGGAACAAGCTCACTCCTCCTTGATTTTCCTTTGTTCCTGGGCATTTCTTTTCCTGCCTTTGTTATAGGGCACTTTGTTTTCCTGAACACATCCTGTTATCTTCCCTAGCTCCTTGCTGTTGGATGCCATTAGCATATATCTGAGCCACCCCTTGTGCAGACTTGTCCCCAGGTGAAAGCCCTTGTGGTCTGGGATGGAAAGAGGCTGCAATTTACTGAGTCCATTATCACCTCTGGACGTGTAGAATGATAATGGAAGTGACAGAGGTGCAGCTGAAAATTGGTTCTTAATATTTTATGTGTTAAAGCTGAGGATTGGAAATCTCACACTGCTCTTCAGGGAAAATGAAGTGTGTGTGTCTCCCCCTCCCATCTCCCCCCGCCCTCCCATCACATTCAACCATTGGGCAGATCAGCTCTCTTTTTACACCTCCTCGTGATGGAAACACTGTGCTTCTGCAGCGATATTTTAAAAGACAATGGCATAAAATAGTCTGGAGAAAGATGAGCTGGCGTGGGTGGTAGTATGGCCCCATCAGGACCACTGCTGCAAGGAAACTTTGTAGGATGTACGTACAAGGCTATGTGTTCCTTTCTCTCTTCAAGTTGGGGATGAAACACAACGACTGCCGGGAAGCAGCATTTTCAGATTGCTTTCATTCACATCTCGTAGTCTGTAACCTGGGCAGTTTCAGCCCCCTGCTCTAATGCTTGCAAATTATGCTCTTTTATCAAGGCAGTTTCTTTCCCCTGCCTCTGCACATACACACCAAACTATTATTCAAGATTACTCTTCATCTATTCATGTGTAATGTGTCATGGATACATAATTTTAGATAGTTTCTTCTTCTAAATGACTTATGCAAATGACAAATTAACCTCTTGGCCTTTCACCAAACTGTCTGCCGACTTTCTGCATCTTCTTGATACTGATTACAAGCAATATTAGATGAAATTGGTTCTTGCAGCTTGGCTTTATTAATTTCTCGTGTTCTTACATCAGTTAAAACACTTAGGACTGGGTGCTGCTGTGATTCCCATTGACCCAGAAATTTCTTGAGTGCTTTGGAGGACTCCTTTCCTTTTGCTTAGTCTCTTCTGTGCAAATGCTAAGGCTGGGAGTAAGCGTGCACTGCTAAAAGGTATTTCCACATGTACAAAAAGGATTCTGGCTTTCCTTATGCACTTTGCACGTTTGAACGAGATATTCAGCAAAGTGTTGCATCGCTTCCCTCACAGCTGAGTTTTGCAGCAAGCAGACTCGTGGACACTGCATTGTAAGGCACTGGTGCAGTTTTAATGCCTCCAATTGGCCTGAATTGTAGCAGCCTCTAAGTGCAGTCACAGTCAACTTCATATCATGGGTGCCTTACTCTGTACCATGTGCATTGTTTCTGCTGTCCTACTCACAACCAGAAATGTTGAAATATTAATGTAAACCACCATTTTGTAGCTGTCGTTACTGTAATGGGCTGTGAGTTGTGTAGATAATAGATTAACCTTGGATTTAGGGAACCTAGGTGCTCGTCATGGATCTGCAGATGACTTCTGCTGGTGCAGATATGCGATTTATCCATGACTTGGTTTTTCCTTTTTTAATGAAAAGTAAACACACTTTCTCAGTAGAGTAGTTGTGACATAACTGTTGCTAATTTGGAGACTGCTCAACTATGATGCCATTATGAAAATGGAAATGCTTAGGAAAATTCAATATTACTCACCACTTTACAAATTGGTAAAATAAAGCCTTGAAAGAACTTGGTTGTAAACAAGGCTGAGGCATCGTAGCTAATCATGTCTATAGTGTGCTGAACTAATTTAACACAATGGAAAACTGTCACCCACCCCCACACTAGTCCTGTTCCTCTGCTCCACAGAGAAGCTCTGGGATGCAGGGAACACCACTGACAGTAGCTAGTTGAAACTGGGATGCAGGAGATAGGTGTGCCACTTTGAGGAGGGGGGAAATTTCCAGGACAATAAACAGCTTTCCTTCAGCAGTTCCCATCTGACTGTTGACAAAGTTATGGAGATTTTTAAAATTCAGAATTGGTATTACTGGAATCAGCAACCCTGCATGCCATATGGGTGCACATAAAATCTAAACTCCAGCCTTTTCACACTATTTGTATTCCATCTTTTTGCTTGCTCAGTTTTAAATAAAGAACCAGGGAATCACCCAATTAAGATTTAATTGACTTAATACGCAGAAAAAATCCTCACCAAGAATGAGGAGCAAATGTTTCTTCTGATCCCAACAACATTTTATCTGAAAGAGAAGAAAACTGCACGTATTCAGATTTTGGTTTTTAATCACCATGTTTGCTCCCAGTTTCTGTCTCATGCCAAGCCTGCTTGCAAATAGGCCATCGGGAAGGGAGTAACTTTTTTTTTTTTAAAGTTTAGATATGTTTTT
>VYZQ01018538.1:79342-109790 GCA_013400655.1 Mystacornis crossleyi
AAGTTTAGATATGTTTTTCAACCCTAATGTTTTAGGGTTTTAGCAATTTCGTGACTACCATGGCAAATATTTTTCAGTTTGGGGTTAAAAAAAAATCTAATTATAAAGTATGCTCACAAACAATTGTAAAAAGTTAAGTTTGGATGCGATCTGGTGCATATGGCTTCAATTAGCTCAAGGTATGAATGCTTGAAATAGTGAGGAGCAATATTCAACCATTTCAGCAGCCTGATTTTTGGAGGACGCTGCTAGGTTGCTCATATGTGGGGAGCTTGGCATACAGGCACGTTCACTTCTGGCATCCCGTTAAATGCTGAGCCCTGTCTGGAAGCTGTTGCCCAACGCTGTATGAACAGGCAGGCTGTTACGGTGGGGCTGTGTCTCTCTCTTGCTTCAGGAAGGTGGAAGTGAGTTAGACTGAGCTATTTGTATTTCAAGATATTCTGCTGGCTGATGTTGGTAATGAACATCTGCCTGTACCACGGCTTTCCTTGTCACCCACATGCAGTGACCGAGGCAGGGAGAACAGAAGCAGGCAGTTTATTGGCAACCAGGACGCTGCAGCAGGAGGAAATAGACTCCAGATCTTTGATTCAACAAAACTCTGCCTCCTCTCCCAGACCACAGGGCTGCTGAGGCATCTTATTTCAATTCCACGTACTTATTACTCGCATCAAGTATAAATAGGGCAATTCATGCTTCACTATCTGATTTGTATTTCCCCCTTTTTCCAGTTGCTTTCAGAGCAAGAAATGAAAAGACCTTATTTTGGTTAGGTCTTTATTACAGCTGCACAAAGTGTGGAAGGACCAACCCGGACAACTACAAGTTAGAAGGTTCTGATTGATCTTGAAGTCATTTCATTTATTTATTTCCTTCTTCATTTTGCTATTTGATGTTAGGTTAATTACCTAACATTTGAGAGAAAGAGAGAGAGAGAAGTAAAATAAAAGCACTGATCAAGGTGGTGAGTGGCTCTGTGCACTGCAAGACCCAGCATCAAAATCCCAAAGTTACTAAGGTTGGAATGACCTCAGGGGACTCACAAGTTCCCAAGTACCTGGAGCCTATGGATTTTAGCACTAATGGTATATTGTTTCCTACCTGCTACCTGTTATTCCTTAATTTCTATTGTTCATTTTAAAAAATACTACGTCAGTCAGGGAATTAGCAAAGAGAAAACAAATCCTGGATGATTTAAATAACTAAGTCCTCCAAGTTACTTTGCAAATAATTCGAAGTAACATATATCCTCAAAATTTGAGGTCAACATACAGACTGTTTTCATTTGATGGAGGGAAGAAAGCAGTGTAATACGTGAAATCCATTTGCAAAACAAATTATTTTGGCAATGTTTTGATGTGATTTTGCACAAACTAGTCATATATTTTTAAAAGCGAATACTCCTTAATTAATATTAATCTGTTTTCATAATTTGAAGGAAGAGATACCATTGCCTGGTGGGAATCAGCTGGCACTCCTGTTCTCACAGTCCACTGAGGGAAGAGATCCTCAGGATTTACAACTGAGGAAGGAGCTGAAAAAGTAAAATACTCAATATAAATACTTTCTGTAAAGAGACCTATTGATTTAGGGAGAAAATGAGAGAGAGACGTAATTCCAGTGTAGCAGTTGGCTTTTCATACACTTCTAGAGCAGATGGTCTAATGGTCTAAGCATCTGGTTTGAAATATCTGTCTTCCCTAGGGCCATCAGCTCAAATTTAGACAAGCTGCATTTATACCTTTATTTTCAAGACAGATCAATTGGGCTGACTCTCTGGTTGGTTACAGGAGGGGTTTTCTCAGGTAATACCACTGATACTGGCTCGAAGGGGTTCATGCCATTCATAAGGGTGATTTTTCAGGCTTGACCTTAAAAGCAGAATTTCAGTTGGCTAAGTGTCATTCTTTAAGAGGATCCTTGTGCCTCAGAGGGATTTGCCCTGGTGTCATTGCTCAGAATTCCCCTTGTGTCCACACTGCTGTGCAACATTTCTGGGATGCACGATGCATCATTCTTGTGTCTCTCCTGTGCTTTGAGTATTTCAATGGAAATCTTGGAATTCACATCTGAATTGGGACAGGAAGCTTTTGGATAAGAGCAAGTAACTGTGTTTAGAGTGAATAAAAAACTCACTCTTATAGAACAAGTAACACAGGAGTGTTGTATCCTCGGTGCTCGTTGCATGGGATTTTACAAGATAAGGCTTGTTATGTGCTCTTAGTCACACTTACATCTTGCTTTGCTGTCTGCTATCTGTCACACAGAGCGTTCCCTCAGACACTGTCTAATAAAACCAGGAGGCATATTTTCTTGTAATAAGGAGGCAAATCTGAAACAACAGTAGAAGAATAGGAGGGCAGTGGAAGGGCAGGTTCATTTTGTGATCATTGTGTGAAATTGTTTATGCTATCATGTATTCCTCATTGCTGAAATTGTCTCACAGAACATCTGCAGATTCTGTATTATTCTGCACTACAGCTGGTGACCTATATGCTGTCATCTGCATGGGTTTTGTATTCTAAGAATTTGAGTATGAATTAGTTTTTTTCTCTATTATTTATTGATAGCAGACTTTTAGAAAAGCAAGGGGGAAAAAAAAGAACAGGGAGATTTATAAGTCAAATGATGAGAACAGAATTTAGCCTGCTGTATAGTAATTGAGTGGCAAAACCAATTCCCCCTGTTGAAAAGAGATTAATCAAAAGATTAACCAAAGCCACTTGCTAACGGCGGCTCTTAGGACAGTCCGGAATATGTAGTAGGCAAAATTAATCCCTCCAAATTGCTAAGAAACTTAGGGACTTCGAGATTTAAGCCAGAGTGCTGCAGTTAGTAAACCCTTTCCAATCAGTGTGTCAGGTTTGTAATTCTTTTTTTGTTTTGGTTTGGGGTTTTTTGCTTTGGAAATGTAAAGTCTCAGCCAGATTCATACTGGGGGTCAAACCTGGACTGTGGCATCTTGTGTCCCTCAGTTCCCATGCAGGTCGTACAGGGCCAGGGCTCTAGAGACTGCTCCACGTTGTATCGGCTCTCTGTTCAAAAGGAAATTAGGTGGCCACTGTTGATTGGAGGAGAAATCCTTTAGCTTCTGTCCCACTGGCATCTTTGCTCATCTCCAGAAGGGATCCCACAGCAGCTGATGTAGGCACTAGGCTGATGGCTTTTAGCAACTTCAGGGTCTGGCTACATAAGCAAAGGGATCCTTCATTAGTCAGCTGTATCGATTTTATGTTGGCTTTGTACGATCGCAGCCCTGCTGCAAAAAAAGGTCTTACTCCACAGTATTGGATGTCACAGGGCTTTGATGGTGCATTCTGTATCTCTAGGGGTGATCGGGGCCTGTAATGAAGAGCGTGCCTTATTACGGGGTGTCTGTGTGGGTTAACTTAATAGGTGACCTGAGCCATTCTATAGAAATATTTAGTAAAAATAATTTCTGCTGTGATTAGAGTTTAAAATAATCTCCGTCTCAGATCTGGTTCCCAATGGGTTTGTTGTGATCAAGGAAAAATTGAGAAAGAAATGAAAATTAAACAATATCGAAAAGATAAATGGGAATCCTGTACAATTCATTCAGTAAATGCTTTTTTTCCCTTAAATTCCTTCCACAAGGCAAGGGAGAAAGCTGCAGCAGGAGAACAAAAGACTTCTGGAAATTTCACTGCAATGCTCTGTTTTCTACAGGCTCTTTCTTCTGCCAAAGCACGAAAAAATCCCAGCAAACTGGAATTGAGACAGCAGCTTTGTCTTTTTTTGTTTGGATTTTTTCTTTGTCTTCACGACTGACATACTTGGTGCTTCACTTTCCAAACTGTCACCTTCCCTCCACAAACTGCTTTCAAATCCCATGGAGTTCCTGCAAGGGAGCAACTTGTCAAGAAGTGCCTATCAGTTTCTGACACATCCATGTACTCAGAGACCTGCTAGAGGCGTTAATCCCTCCTGCTCTTGCCCCACTTTTCTTTTTCTGAAATTTTTTCAGTCCAAATTTTTCTGGAAATTGTGGTTTTTTGAGTAGGCAGACACCTTCATGGAAAGAGTGCTCTGCTTAACATTGGCTGGAGACCACAGCAGTCAGAGGGGCCAAAGAGAATCTTGGAAACTTGTCCTGATCCAGAGCAGGCAAGGATAAGAGATACTGTGACACATGGGGCTACAGATGAGATTGCCTCTGCTGTGAGAACCAGTACGTTTCTTACGCATCAGGTGCTGTGGTCCAGAGAGCTGTGATTCTCCCTAGAGCTGTGAAATGCAATATAACTTCTTTTTTTTTTGGCCTTTTAGAAGTTCTCTAGAGGGTTAGATAAGCTGGCAAGTGCCCTGAGTTTACTGTTCCCTTCCCTCTTGCTGAATTTTTTTGTTCCACGCTATCAAATTTCTCTGAGCACACAGAAAATTAGTGTAAAAGAATGAGGCAATTAAAACCAGGTAGCAGAACAGTAGGATCCTGTGGATTTTCTAAAGAGTTTGATGATAAGTCAGTGTTTTGCTGTTGCTCACTTTTTTTGCCATTTTAGAGACCTTTAAAATGGACTTCTTTCCTGCAAAAATGGATTCACTCTTGTTGATTAGGTACTTTACTTGCTAGATGATACCCAAATGTAAAATACTTAAGCAAAGCTCTGACGGGTCATCACAACTACCGCTGTTGATTCTTCATCAGATATTCTATGGCTCGTTATCGTACATTCTGTGTGGGGTTAAATGAGTTCCTATGTTATGTATGTTTGCTACAGAAAATGATCAACCCTTTCTTCAGCGCTGGTCCCTTCAGTATTTTGAGGGAGGCAAAAAATGGCAAACCAAACCAGTATTTCTTCAACAGTTAAAGACTAAACTGCAGCAGACACGGTCCCACTGCTCTGCCTGCCAAGGCACTGGAATGCTGCTGGAGTTTCGGGGTTGGTACTGTTGTAATTTCTGTGTGGTTTTCTTTTGACTTACTGCAGTTTTGAGCTCCTGAGGTCCCCTGAGGCTTTATGTGGATTGAGAGAGCCTTAGTTAAGCTCGATTTGATGCAGCGCTCTTGGATCCAAGACAAAACAAAGCTTTTGTATTTCCTGAAGAGCATATTATCCTCAGAGCTCTTAATTTGTACCCTTTACTTCTGCTAGTAAAAAAGGCATTGCTGCTCTGCCCTCCATGGAGGTTTATTCCCTTCTGTCTTGCATGTATATCTGTTTTAACCATAGTTATTTACCTGTATTTACCTGCAGATTATGACAAGGAGCCTTATATAAATAAGGTGATAAAAAGGAGACAGGAGGATATTTTGCTCTGCACCTGATGCACATCTTGAGGCCTTTTTTGTCCCCTTTGTGCCTGTTCAAAAGGGAAGAAAAGCAAGAAGGGAAGAAAGCAAGGGAAGAAAATGCATGTGAGTGAATATATAACGCTTCACAAATAGGAGAAGTGGGAGAAGAGCTAGAAAAACATTATCCACCAATACTGGGATACAGGTAAAAAGCCTTGCAGATGAGCTGGCAATATACAGAAAACCTAATCCCCTGGATATTCTCCTAGGCCTAATCTGATGACTTCTTTTGACTGCTGAGTGTTGTAGCATTTATCCTCACCCTTGGCCACAACTCAGGCAGCAGATACAAAGCATGGGATGGCATAACACTCCTGTGCTTCCTGCATTCTCCCTTGCTACATCTCTGTGCAATGCCAGAGTGAGGGGAGCTCCATTTTGACTGTCTTATCTAGGCTCTGAGTAATGCAAGATGCCAGTACCAAAAACTGGAACCCATTCTGGGGTCTTTTTGTGTAATCAGTGTAAGTGTATCTAGGTAGTGTGTGTTTGCTATGCTTGCTACACTCTCATACTTTCTGTGCTGCATTTCTGTAACTTTACATATCCAAGATACTCCTTTTTTAAAAAAAAGCTAGAGGGAAAAGTCGCACAGAATAGAAGGATAAATCTGACTTACCTACAGTGCTAACAAAAATGTTGAAGAGATATTTTCTGGCAAGAAGAGGGCAAATATATTAAATGCATTTTCCATAAAGCAGAGCTCCTTTATTGGTTTCCTTTTTTTTTTTTTTTTTTTGTAATTTGGTTTGTTTTGGTTTCAGGGAGTGAAAAAGATCTGCACACATTATTAATAGTCGGGAACAGGAGTGAGCTGGATTTTACCCACAGCCTTGCTGTTATCTCTAATGCACAAATAAACTACAGCTAAATTGAAGAATTAATCACATTAAATTTTTGGTCCCTGATAAGGAAAATGCCACGCTGTTTTTATTTATTTTGAGCCTGGAAAACAATTTAGCTGAGTTCCTTTGGATGTGCAGTTTGCTTCTGTTTCAGCGTCCTACAGCATTACGTTAGATCTTATCACTGCTGCTGCATTAGTGTGTCTAAGCAGCATTCCGGTGATTATATCCACCTTCTTCAGCTCCACTGCTAAATGAACTGGGACAGAACAGCTAATTACACCTCTGCTATGGAGGAAGGCTTCCTATTATCAAGTCTTTATCCACTGAAAAAGAAATGCACTCTGAGCGCTACAAGCCTTGGCAGGTTTGTTTTTCCCTGTAGAGTTTGGTGGATCCATGAAATGTAGGTTTTGGCAGGGTTTGGCATTCCCAGACATCTCTGGGATCTGGACCCGTGGACAGAGAAAGCAGCAGCTGTTTTCCAAAAGGTGCTGATTCCTTTTATTATATAACATGCCAAAAGCTGGGAAGGGCCTGGACTCCACATCTGCTTTCCAATACGGCTTAGTGTGCTGACTGCCTTAGGCCTACGAGGATTGTTAAACCATGGACCATCAATACCTGCACTTCAGGAAAGACTGGGGGTGATGGGGACAGAGGAAACTCACTGCTTTTAGTGGAAGGAGGTGAAGGAAACTGAGCTGGATCTGGGACAAGAAAATTTTGGAGGCAGGAAGGAACGCAGCCTAGCAAATCATGCAGGTTAGGGGTAGGCTCCAAAGTTGAAGCCACATCCTTTATGGGCGATTGATAGGTTTGCTGTATGTGCAGCCCCTCTTGGCACTACAAATGTAATAAAACAGTCATAAAAAATAACAAGTATGTCTGAGAAATCCATGACCTGATTATAAAAAAGCATTCTAGTTTCACTGAATGAACTATTTCTGAAAGTGATTAACTCAGATGGAGTAATAAATGAAGTTATAAATCTCTGCATTTGATCCTCTGGGTTTAATCCATGAGACAAGATTTATGACTGGAACCATTAACTCTTGTATTGGTAAAATGCTCTTCGTATCTCATCTGCACGATATTAATTTGGAAGGTTTATATTCAGACAGGTACATCTTAGCTTTCAGTTGCAGTACGGAAAACTTTGAGAATATTTCACAGTAAAATTATGCAAGATAAAGTCCCAAAGCAATGCTCTTCTGATGTATGCAGCATTTTGCTGGTTATTCTCAAGTCAAGCTATGGTCTGACTGAAACCTAAAGAGCTGAGGAAATCAATTTAAAGCTTCAGTCAGATCTGAATTCGTGCTGCTGTTGCCAAATAGAATCATAAAATTATAGACTATCCTGAGCTGGAAAGGACTCACAAGGATCATTGAGTCCAACTCCTGGCCCTGAATTGGATAACCTCAAGAATCCCACTACGTGCCTGAGAGTGTTGTCCAAGTGTTTCTTGAACTCATTCAGGCTTGGTGCTGTGACCACTTCCCTGGGGAGCCTGTTCCAGTGCCCAAACACACTGGGTTACAGCTTCATGCCTCTCCCTTGAGTTTATTACAGGTCACCAGAGAAGAGATCAGTGTCTGCCCCTCCACTTCCCCTGTGAGGAAGATGCAGGCTATGATGAGGTCTCCTCTCAGTCTCCTCTTTTCCAGGCTGAACAAGTCAAGTGACCTCAGCAGCTCCTCATAAGGCTTCCCCTCAAGGCCCTTCACCATCTTCATCGATGTTCTTTGGATGCTGTCTGTGTATCATATAATCCAGTGGTCAAAGGAAATGACAGAGTTCTCTGTGTGTGTGCATGCATACACACACACACACACATATATATATATGCAGCAGAAAGAAAAAGTAAAATAACCCCACTGCTTAAAGCGAATGTAAGTGCCTATATTCAGATTGCTACTTCTGACACTAATGGGGAAATAAGTTCCTTTACAATGTGGTTTCAGACACTAATATAATAAGTGTGCTACTATCCAAGGTCCCCTAGCATCAGTGAGAGCTTAATTATGAAATATGACCCCTTAACAAGGACATGCAATGTTTCATTAGTGTAAACATTAGGGCTGCTCCAATTACAGGTTTCCCTGTAGCTGCTTTGGAAAGCACATAGCTCTCTGCCTCCTTCAGCAAGGAGAGAAAGGAGTAATCCAAGTTATGGGCTGATCCTGTGCATGCTCTGCTCTACTGGCTGAATAGTCCATTGACGTTAAAGAAAGTCTTTGGAAGATAAGATCTTGGCATCTTATGGCCAGCTAGGATTTCACCTAGGCTGCATAAATGAAAGCAGGTGTGTAATTTTTTTGCAGATTTTGGACCTTAAGACCAAACATTGCCCAGAGGTAGGGCCCTTTTAAAGTCATTAAGACAGCAAAATTGAGCTGTGCCGCTAAACATCTGAAGAAGGAACATTTCTTTTTTCTTCTTCTTTTTTCTTTAAAGTTGGTGAGGTGGCAAACTGGGAAGAATTGGTTTGGGATGAGTATTCGTAAGGTGATTTAAATTAGTAAAGTTGCACAGAAATTTCCACGCTTCTTCCTTTCAATCATTTCTGTTGTTCAGTTTTAAGTTGAAATGCTCAAAGGGTGTGTGCAGCCAGGCAGTCTCCAGGTTAGCACCCACATTCTTGTGGCTGGTGTGCAGTGATGTTGCTTGCAAGCTGGGAGCACCTGAACTGCAGCCATCCACAACCTGATGGTGGAAGTAGCTGGGAGCTGTGACCTCCTGTGCTCAGGAATGCTCTTGGAAATGAAACTTCTGCTGTGGCGCTTGGAATACACTTGTTCCAAAGTTTCTGATGCGCTTTTAATGCTGCTCTGTGTTTTGTATGGCTGTCCTCTGCTGCTGTGCAGCATTGTGGGGGGGGTGAGCTGCCCTTGCACTTTGCATGTAGAGCCCTCTCTGACACCGGGGATGTGTTGCCCAGGGAGGCTGTACACGTGTGAGCTGGAGGGACCACGGTTCTTGTTGTGTGCCCAGATGCTCTCATGGGTACCTTGACATGCTCTGCCTTTGCTCTGGATCAGCTGGTTATTTTATTCAATAGTAAAACCATCCAACCACTCCTTCATATCTAGTAGATCTGGAAGCAGTAAATTATCCCAGTATCACCAACTCCAAAGTGAAAAATAGATTCCTCTCCTCTCTGGAGATATTTCTGGAGAGCCAGATGTCTGTCATGTGCTGCAGTATTCAAATGCCTGCCTTCAAAAACTGGAATACTGGACAAACACAGAGTGGGTGGTGGCCGTGCAGAGAGCCAGACGTGGACCAAGTGAGATGTCTGGGCTCTCCCAACAGTCATAGCAGCAGAAATGCAGAATATCTCATTTTGCACCACTGCAGTTTGCTAGTGGCATGACTTTGCAGAACTTAACCCCTGGCCCCACTTGTGGGAGCTCATCTGATCATCCTGTTCCCTTCCCTGTCCAGGAGCGGAGCAATGGGATCACCCATGCTGATGGACTGGGAAAGATATACAAGACTCGCTTAGGGTTGGCTGTGCACTTGAGCAACCTCTTTCTTCCCCTTTGGTTTCTTCTTCCAAGCCCCTGCGCAGGAGAATATTCCATTTCCATTTTATCCTTCTAGCTCAAGTCAACATGACTGTTCACATCAGCTGTGTTTACAAGAGCAAGCTCCCTGGTTTGTGAAACTGTACGTAGCTCATCTCTGTTGGGAAACTTCTTTTCTTACTTGCAAATCTGCCCAAGAGAAAGTGGTCAGAAAATATATTACAGGCTGGGAGACTCACTAACCTACCATTTAATGATGGTTGAAAGGATTTCTTTATTGTTATGTAGAGCGCAGATCAATAAATCTTTAATAAAGATCCATTTTTTTAGATAATGCATCTTTTCAGCTATGGGATTGCTGAATTACCTACAAAGATGAGTTTCAGCACAGAAAAACAAAGAGAAAAGCTCACATGTAAAATTTTAGCCCTAGGAATTTTATGTTTTAATCAGTTTTCTTAGTAAAATACAATAAGGCTGTTGCAATTATCAGTGAGATACTTTTCAGAAATATGATGCTTGCATCTGTCTCATTTATTAATGTGAATCAGAAAAATAAATGGCAAATGCAAAGCATTCAGCCGCAGTTGTGTTAACTCCCAAGATGGCTTTCTTGTTCTGGTGCCTCACTAGCTTAAGTTTATAATGACAGGTCTGCAGATCAGATGTCCTCGTACTGAATTTTTAAATAATCCTTAGAAGAAAGAAAAATCAGGTGTCTAACCAATTAAGACTAGGGATTTGAATTCAGAGTTACAGACACTTCAAAGGAAGCTAAGTTTGCCCAAAAAGACATTTTCCCATGTCACTTCTGGTTCAGATGTGTACTGTGAGACATATTTGGGGGGAAAAAAAGGCTGTTTGTTTCATATTTAAGAGACATCTAAACAAGCCTGTGGCTGTAACAATGACCGTCATGTTTCAAAAGTAGTTGTATATATTATAACATAATAAGATAATAAATAATACATGTCTGTCTGTATCTATCTATCCACCCATCCATCCATCTAGCCATCCATCCATGTAAATCCATTCCTCTTAACTGTGAAATTATGAATAGAAAAAAATGCTCGTTCTCTCTGATATGCTCTCTTTTTTCCTAGGAAAGATTCTGAGCCTGAACTTCAGATATAAGGAACTCTTATTTCAATCAGGCTTGCTTACAAATCTAAATTTTTTTGTGTGATGCAGTGCATTCAAAATGTCCCCTTGCTTTCAGCAATGACGTTTTGTCATGGTCTGCCTTTTCAGGGGGAGAGGTCTGGTGATAAACCATTGCTGGCATTTACAATTTATTATACTTTGCTTGCTTGCACACTGCATCCTCTGATGCAGGAGCACGTCAGGCTTTACTAGTGGTCAGCCAGTATTTGGGGTTGTCTAGAAGGGAGCCAGGACTGGCCTCTTGAGCAGAAACCTCATATGGAGACACGGCCCTGCTCAAGTGGTCAGTCTCTGTGGATCCAAGGACTGGGACCTCATGAATCCAAATCCCTTGGTGTCTCCGTGGGCTACAGCCAGCTAAACGGTGTGTTCTGTTATCTGCTAGCAGCAGATAAAGCCCCTGCTGCCCTTGGAGGAGGTTCAGTGAGCTGTTTGGGGTTTGAGGGCAGGCCAGGGAGCACGCCTCCCTCACGGGAGCGTTGCTGCTTGGCATTGAGGTGGCTGCTACCTGCCACAGGCTCCAGGTATGCCAGGTTTGATAGCTGAAAACTTTGCTCCCCTACACAATTCAGAGCTCTATACCCTTCCTTCTGTGAAGACTTCCCAATTCATTTTGCTGCTGGGAAAACGCCTGTCTGTGGGCGAGTGCTGGGGACAGCTTGGTGCTGGCAGCCCCCAGGCCCTGGGAACAGGTACCCCAGCAAAACCCCAGTGCCAGGATTTTATGCTGCAGGCTTTTCTCTTCCACAAAGGATGCAGATGAGTGAATAATCTTTCAAAGCTTCGTTGTCACAGTGGGACACCCCTGAGGGAGAGCTATGAGGATGCAGGGAGCCACTCTCAGCATGTCTGCATTCTCCCACGTGGGGCTGGAAACTGAGGTATCTGGCATATGGCAGGAGTGCTTCCCACAGAGGAGGGGATGCACAAGGCAGGGACGAGGTTGTGGTGTTGTGGAGACCGTGAGAGGAGTACTTAGCATGGTAGGATGCCAGCGAGACCAGCACAGCAGAGCAGTGGTGTCCACACAAGGAACCATAACTCTTTTTAGCTGCCTTTGCATCCTCATTATGAATTATTTTAATTTCTTCTGTGGATTTATTAAGCGCCTTTTGTCCTGGTGGTTTAGCACTTATTTACCAAGTTAAACCAAGCAGTAAATTACCTTTGCTTGCCTGGCTGCAATGGACAAAATGACAGAACTGCTGCTGCTGTGTTATGAAATTAAAATCGGGCCAGAAAAAAAGAAAATAGGAAGGTTTTTACTGTATTTCCTCCCTTTGCCTTCTGCTAGATTTCCCTGGAGAGAGGAATCCTAGTGGCAGTTCACCCTGGAGAAGACCTCTGCTGTCCCTAGGGCTTTAACACTACAGAGCCTCCCAGCTGATGGATAAGCACTGATTTTCTTCCTGATGGAGACTATGTACACAGTTGCTTTTTACCACAGCTCCCATTATTTCCATCAAAATGCACCTTTTCTCCAGAAAAGGCTGATCCAGCCTGAGGACTTGGTCTATCCTTTTATTCTGGCTCCAATATTACTTCTGCAGTGGAGTTGTATTTTCCCAGTGGTTTGCAGATAGGTCAGGTATTAACTGGGCATGCTGGAGTTTGGTGTCTGGTTCCACAGCTGGCCCTTCTCCATGAACCCCATTAAAGCTTTTATGGTACAATTTAGGCAAAGAAATTCTGTTTTATCAATTTGATAGTCCTCAAGGTATCACAGTGAATGGCAGATTGGATTATACAAAATGAAGAGGGTTTTACTGAGAGCCTGTTAGAGGCTCTATGCTAATTTTATAATTTAGTTTATAAAAGTGCTTATGCTAACATCAAATTGATTGTGAGCAGAGGGGCAGAGGCTGTGTAGTCTTCTGAAGCATTACTTCTTGGTGGAACCAACACAGCTGCGGTGTTCAGTTGAGAATAGCAGGTAATTGTAGTGGGTTCCCAACATTTGGTCATTTACAATCCCCATATATTTTCTGTGCAAACATTTTCCCTTTTCTGATGCTTGTTTTTGCTCACCCCTCTCTTCTCAGGAGACAGGGCTCCCTTATTAATCTGCAGATCAGAGACATTTAGTTGGCTTCTGCAGTTTCAGTGTGGGTTTGGTCATGTTCCAGTGGAAAAAAATGTTGCCTTGACCAACCACTGTGATGTCTGCTTTTCCAAGCAGGAGACAGAAGAGAGAGTAGAGATAAGATACAGTCGAACAGAGAATGCCTTTTCTAATTACAAATGGCCCATTCTGTTCTCCTGTGGGCAAAAGGCCAAATGTACTGTATTACATACTAAAACAACATAGCTGTATATATGTGTGCTTAATATTGCGGGGGAAAAACTGAGAGTTTTGCAACAGAGGGAATGTGCATGTTTCTTTGGGATAAACCAGCAGTTTGTAAGAGGGAGAATTTTCTTTTATCTTTCTGACTAGCTGGGGACTTGGGGTGCAGTTACAATGCTGTTTACATTCACAGTCATACTCAGATCAATTCATCATGAAGGCAGATGAAGGCAGGCTCCTCTAATGAGTGGAAAGAGTCCAGAGTATGTTAGGAATTTCTGAGACTCTTTTTAGGGTGCACTGCAGCTAATTAAATCCAAAGGAAAAAAAAATGAATAAAAAATATTAGAGGAAGTGCAAGTACAGACTGCAAAACTAACCTCAAGGGTCTTTGCCATTTCTAAACTGTCTTCATTTGAATCTAATTTTGGGGCGAATAACTGCATTTATTTACATTCCTTAAATACATCTCACAATCTCAGTAGGATGGACTTTGCCTTCCTCCATTCTCTCCCAGCTTTGTGCACCACATTTTCACCTGAAAATGTTTCTTTTCACTTTCACTTGTAGGCATTTCTGTGTGCGACTTATTTGTTCTCTTTCATTTGAAGATGTTTGAGAGTCTGATAACAAAGGACAACTGAAGATGTGCATATAGGCTAGGCTTAAGACATGGAAAGACTTTATCTCTTCCTGAGGTTGTCAGCCTGCACTGGAAATCATCAAGCTCTTGGCAGACTCAAATAAAATGCAAAGAACAACTTGGGGAGTCGAGCATCGGTGTGCAGGGCAAGATAAGGCTGGGCTACTCCCTGGGGAGAGGGCTGTCCCTAGGGCACCTTGGAAGCCAGACTGGGGGAGCAGACGGGGTGCAGCTCTCCGTGAATCAGGGAAGCCAGGCAGTTACTGTCAGTCTCCATCGCCTGGAAGGAGCTTATCATTCCCCCAGCTATTGCCACTCCAGTTGTGCTGCTTTAAATAAACAGAGCAAGGGGGATCAGAGCTTTTAGCTGTTTTTTCAGAAGCTGTTACAAGGAACTGATAGGGAGGCTGGTGAAAAGGACAGCTGGTTTGGAGCTAAAGATCTGCGTGCAGCCTGAATCCTGACTGCCTAAGAGATGGCTTCGTGGGAGAGGAATACTGGAGCAGACTTGTCATAGGGGGAAGAATTGCTGGGCTCTCCCACTTGACCTCTGGTGGGAATATATGAGCTTCAGAGGCTCACAAAGAGCTTTGCAGAGAAGCTGTCTGCTCTCCTGGTGCTCACAGGTCTGTGCTGAGGCTCAGAGGCCAGTGGCTGCTGTCTCCTCTGGGCCCCTCTGTTTATTTGCCTTCAGAGAGTCTTTGAAATCCTGCTAAATGAAGTCTTGTGTAAATGTATTTTTTTAAACCCCTACAGTTTAATGTGAATAGAAAGAAAGTTCTATGTTGCTGCATTTGTGGAGCTTGTTTCCCACTGAGGAATATGAGGTTGTTTCAACTAACAAGTAAAGTGGCTTTAGGAATACGGATGTAGACCTTGAATTTGTAAATCTTTAGATGTGATCCTGTGGACCGTCTACAGTAATCTGTTTTGGAATATTTGGGTTAATATATAGGCTGCAGGTCTAGGCTCTCTTGTACTTAATAATGCCAGAGATTTTCTACATGAACAGATAAATGTGGATAACAAATACTGGCAGTATTTGGCAGTAACAAAACTCCCAGAACCCCAGTGCAAAGCTGCAGATTCCCATGTATGCTGGTGAGAGGCTTTGTTTCGACATCAGGCTTTGGTTCTGCATTTGCCACTCTGTGGAGCTGAAAACTTAAGAGCAGTAAGAGCCACTGGGTGAGTGACATGACAGAATGGTGACTTCATTCAGGGTTCTCAGTTCAAGAGTGGTCCTTTTTTCAAGCTACTAATTTTTTTTTTCCCCTGGAAGTCGGTTACTATTAAGTTTCCACATATTTTCTGCCCTTACATGTGTCTTTATGTCTGTATGTTTATGTAGGCAAGCAATTAAGTAGACTTATTTAATGATTTTTCTCTTTGAAGAGAGTTTGGGTTTATCTAGAAGGGGGCCATTTTGGGTTTATTTCTTGGTGAAAACATAGATGCTGGGAAGATGCCAGGTTGTCATGTCCCAGTAATAACTACAGCATCTGCCCTCTGAAACTTCGCTTTCATGCTGAAGAATAAGTGCCTGATTTTCCTTTGATGGAGAAAATGTTGAAAAACTCACAGATGTAGGGCATATCTGAATGATAATAATTATGTGGGTTTTATCCCCCTATTTCCTAACTCTCTTGTAAATGGAGGGACTTTTCATGCTGCTACCACTGGGACAAAAGTATCCCTGAGCTACCTGAGGCAGTCAGACCTCACCTGCAGGTCATTTGCTCTTGGATAGCCATGGGATGGGAGGGTAGTTTCCATGGGAAGGCAATGGGATTTGTGGGGTAAAAGAGAGCCTAGAACATGGCTGGCTTTCCCAGGGAACTCACAGGTTTTGCAGCATTTTGGGGTCCTCTTAGACCCACAGCCACTGAAGTGCAGTTGGTATTTGTGATTTCTAACCTGCCTGCTCTAGGCAGCAGCTGAAACTGTGACTTAGGCATGTCAGGACCATCTCATAAAAACTACAGAAGATCTTGAACAGAATTCCTTTTCTAATTTCCTGTTTCTTTTTCCATCTTTCACTGTCTTAAGTGACCAAAGTTAGAATGTTCTGTTGGTTTGTTTCTCTTGGTAGCGCCGTGTCTGGTACAGGTGGAAGAAAAAGGTAGTTAAGCAGTAAGTCAGGAGAAGAGGAGTGCACTCTACATCCCCCAGGGCTGTCCTTCTGTCTTGGGATGCTTGCCCGGAAGGAGATGGGATGACACATTGAAGCAAAAGCACTCCAGAGCATCCTTCAGGGAGGCCAAGCTTTTTGCAGCTTCTTTTTGACATTTTCCCGTCCCATCCTGCTCCCACACGTGCGCTTGTTGACTTCATGAGCCTCTCACTCAGCAAGAGTGATGTGCCAGTACCTTTAGCTCTTGAATCCTGCTAATGCATGAGAGATTTTCCCTGAGTGCCTTAACTGGATGGTGTCAAGCAAACCGTATTTCTTCCAGTGCTTCCTGTCTTTTAATGAAAACTAGGCCATTCCTCCAACATTATGCGATGCTTTGTTTTATACAGATTACACTGAAACTCTCACTTACAAGGTTATTACAGTTTATAATCCCCTGAAACTCCATTATGAATCCTCTTGTAGTAACAAGTACCTGGCTGTCACGTATGCAAATGCCTTATCTCAGGAGAGCAGCCGGGCACAGAGGGTGCCCTTTGCTGAACACTTCAAGGTATGTGCTGAGACTGCTTGTTTCTTTTTTTGTGTGAGTTTATCCCAAAGGGAACCTGCCTTCCAAGAAATCAATAATGCTTCTATATATAAATATAGCTATACAGATACATATATAGTGTCTCTTTTTTGTTTTCTTGGCTGTGCCAACACAAATTCCAACCAGAGAAGTTATTGAAGCAGGAAGATAAATTTTGACCAACTGCTACCAGAAATACCTAGTTACTCAAAATCTGTCGGGTGTCATGCTGTACATGTGATCTGCCTCGTCTGTGATGCTCAGCAGCAGCTGCTTTTAGCATCTTAAAAACAAAAAATTGCAATTCTTTGTAGTTTCCTGCAGCACTTCTAGGTCCTTGGAAATGTGCAGTGAGCAGATAGGGCTTGACATTGCTGCCTTCCAGCTGAGGCGATCAGCTCCTTTTTCCAGCAGTAACTTAAAGAGCTGAATTTCTAAAAAACTGTCCAGCCTAATCATGGGACTTTAGTCACCTGGGTCGTCTTTCTGCCTACTCTTCTCCTAATGATAGGGGTTGCTCCTCTTTCTGCAGCACTGGGGAAAAACCACAAACTCAGAAAACTGCCACTCGTCCTTGCTATAAAAGTAATTAAGGAACTTGCTGTATTAACATGCAGAAAGTGAAGCCAGATTGCATTCTCTGCTGACACCCTGGAGGACAGAGAGATACTAGGGTTTTATCATAGGAACACGGGGCCTTCATGTGGGCTAATTGAAATGTCATAAGCCGTGCACCAGTTGACATGTTCAGATACATCTCCATTGTGAAATCCACAACTGGTGGATGAGGTGGCTTTCTTCGGACAAAAGCCTGGCCTTGCTCCAAGGCCTTTCACTTTAGAAGTGAGGGTGAGTGGGAGAGAATGTTAAAAAAGGGAGAAAACACAGGGAGAAAAAAAAAAGGTGAGGGTCTAACTAAAGTTAGAAGTGATTTTATTTTAGAGAATGTTTTCTTAACGGAGTGCTGCAACCCTCCCCTTCAGCATTTTGGATTGAATTACTCTTGGTAGTGATAAGCTCCATTAGGGCTGTCATTTCCAAAGGAGGTTTTTTCCTGTCTGTTACTCTCTGTTCCTCCCCCAAACCTCAGGAACAGTGATACAAACATTAAAAGGGGCCAGAGTAGGCTGTGAGGATGAACTTTTTTATTAGTCTGCTAGTGCAGGCATTGTAGAAAATTAGTATTTCACGTGTGCCTCTCTTCACAAGGCATGTTTCAATTACAGGCTCCTGGTGCCTCAGCTTGGCGCCTGGCTGTGAGCTCTGTTGTCTTAAGCAGGGTCACGAACTTATTTTTGTTTCTTGCTGGCTGTTATCTGGGAATGCGTCAGGGGCTCGGCCATGTTGTGTTGGGCAGGCTGCCCCAGAGGCTGTATTGGCACTGCCAAGAGAGGAGCTGAGCATGTGGGATTGCAGAGCACCGAGTGCCGCTCCCCACGCCCATAAAGCTGTGTTGCACGTTCTTACCTGGAAGTCAGCTTGGGAAGCAACAACTACAGAGATAGTTTTCTCTGCACATCCCTAGCAGGTAGGTAGGCAGCGCTGCAGGCAGATGTGCAGCCAAGATGCGAGTAGGACAAGCTGCTGTCTGGTGTGATAACCCCCCAGCGTGTTTGCACAGCACTGGCTGACACAGGCAGGGACATGGTGCTGGGATGCTCCTGAGAGGGGTTGCAGCAGAGCACGTCTGCTTGGCACAGGTGAAGATGCAGGTTTCCTCAGACTCCTCCAAAGGCACTGGCAATCTTTGGACCTGCCTTTGAGACAAACAGCGTGTGGTTCCCCAGCACCTGCCAAAGGGGAAAACTGCATTTGCAGTGCGGTGTGCTGTGGTCCCGTAGGCTGAGGCTGGCCTGCTGCCATGCATGCTGCCCAAAAAGCCTCACATGCTTGGAAATACCAGTTCAAGTCTGGGTCTTGCCCCTGTTCTCTCTTCCTGAACCACTTTGCTGGCAGCAGCCGCAGTTTCACCTTCAGTCAGCCTTGCAGCCTGCCTGCAAGGTGAGCAAGTGCTGCTGCACCATTTGTTCGGCAGGCAAGCAGTTTGGGAGTGGCTCAGCCAAGGTGACATAGAACTTCGTAGGGAAGTTTAGGATGGGTCTCAGGAGCAATTGGTCACTTGTTCTTTATCTTACTGTGATTTTAATCACTGCTTATCACAATACATATGCAAAACCCAAAACACGAGTCAATATACCACGACCTGAGACCATGCAGGCAGCGTTCTGCTTCAGATGCACTCACCCAGGAATAAAAGCCTCCTAATGTCTTCAGAGTATTAATATGCTTAAAGTGGATTTAAAGAAAAGGTAAAAGTTGTGAATTAAATATTGATCCTGGTATTTCATTGTTGAATTGCAGGCATTCAGTTGCCTGTGGATTATTCTGCCATTGAATTATAGCAGCTACAGATGGAAAAGCCATACAGTTATCCCATTCATCTCCTTGGCAATGGAAGAGTGTTCTCCATAGTACATTTTTGTAGAGGCTGAAGTTGATTACTTAATTCCAATTACTGACAGTCTACTAATTGCTTAGGCTGTATTCCAATTTTTGTCAGCCCTCCCATTATGTTAACTCCTTACATGGAGGTCTGCCCTGCTTTCTGGATGGCGCTCATATGAGTGGCTTTGAATAGGAACTTATAAAATAATTTTTTTCTTTTCAGTTTCATTTCTGACTACATGTGTTCTTGATCCACCTGCACTTTATAAAATAAACAAGCAAACTAAAATGCCTCAAAGTGAGCAATTTAGGGAGATCAGACATGTCAGTATTCCCCAGCAGTAATTATTTTCCTTTCACTGTATCCAGTGGATGGCTTTCTGATTTTTTTATACTTCTAAATAAATTAAGGCAAAATATCTCTGCCAAAGTCTCTAGCATTCACTTCATTTCTATCCCTGCCATTAGGGAATTATTCTTCAGCAATCCTTAGTTACAGAAATTAGTCCTGATGAAAAGGAAATATTAGCTTTCTCTGTTACCGGTAACTTCACACCTTGGCCCTTCAGCATCTTCTCTATTCTTAAAACTGTCCTGTTTTACCCCAGGCCATTTTATTGTAGGAGAAAGTTAAGTGAGCACTGGCAAACATCAGAAGGCAGGGAACAGTTTTCTGACTGCCCAAATTTCTTTAAATTACTTATTTATTCACTCCTTCATTTTTTGTCCAGTGAATGTGTATGAGCAAGGGTTTCTTGATGGGACTGGACAGCCAGAAAGGTACCAGATGGAAAGGTTGGAAGAGACATGGGTCGTGGGAGAGCGAGGATGAGTCTGTAAGTTTATTTTGAAAAGAAAGTGCTGGTGATTGAGCTGAGGGGTAAAGGCTGGGTCTGGGGAGAAGATGAAGTTCTTGAAGGTGGATAAAAAGACTTTTCTTCTGTGTGTATGTGCAGTGCAGAAGCAAGTAGCAGCAGACTGGAACATACTCAGCATGCCTGAGTGCTGCTGGGCTGTGTCCAGCACTGTTAGGGGACAGCAGGTACCGAGGGGCTGGTGGGCTGCCTGTGCCCACAGATCTCAGCTGTCCCTGGAGCCATACCTGTCACCTGGAGGTGATGTGACTGAAAGGAAAGCCTTGTGGCTCAGAGCAGCATCAGAAAGTTTCCAAAGGGACCATAGTAAAGAGGCTTAGTTTTGACAGGTGAAGGTACAGAACTCCCAGATGAAGTGACATCGGATAAATGACTGTCATTTTCAACCACATCTCTGGCACAGTTTTGTGAGGGAAGATTTCCAGGCACAGAGAGAGGAATTTGACTGTTGATGGGGATTGCAGCCAGAAAGAAGTCAGTAAAAGAAAGTCCAGTTTTAAAAGAATTTTGCAGAAGACAGACAACCATGTGACATCAAGTGTCTTAAACATCCAGGCACATGAAATTAGAGAATTCTGCTCAGTCACAAGATGACACAGAGATATGTCAAGCTTTTGGCCTGAGAACTTAGAAAATGGCTTGGAGTCCTGGCTTTGCTTTTACTTTGAACATCCCAATTGAGAGCTGAAAGAATAGCTGGAGAACAAGCAGGCTACAAATGAGCCTGTGCAGCAGAGCTGCTTCTTTGAAGGTGCATGGCCTTTCACTGCTACACAGCTTCAGCATTTGAGGCTCATCACGTTTTTAACCTGACAAAATGTACTAGGCAAAAGAAAAGGGAAATGCACAAAGGGAAATTGTTACATCTGTCTGCAGTTTAAGATGAGTCTCGAGTTCAGGTTACAGAGTAAAGCAAGGTTCACAGGAGTTATTTTAATATTTCAGGAACTGCCGTCAAGACCATAGTTGTGCTTATGACTGGCTGTGTAGAATAACCTACAGGAAATATTATTTGCACTGGAGAACACACAGTCTGAGACAGGGATGCTGTATGTAAGCTCGAAGTGTAATATTAAAAGGAGCTACTATCTCCCATGATAGTTGTTCATGAAACAAATGTATTGCCAGTTATTGTAGCTGTGCTATGTAACCTCCAAAACAATTGCCACCATCACCTCCAAACAATGGTTTGTGGATTTTTAATCTTCTACTTGATGGTTCACATGGCCGTTCTCTCAAAATGTGAGTTGTGTCTGTATTACAGATGGCTGCCTTAAGCAAGAAATCATCCTGCTTTTTTCTGCTTACCTTACATTGCTGTATAGCTTATGGCACTTGCACTTGACTGTTCCTAAACCTCAGCATGTCCTGTATATTTCTGTCCCTTGCAATATGAGTCTGAAATGAAAAGATGATAAGAGGATGGGGGTGGTATGGGTCCCATGGGTCTCATACCGTAAGCAGTTATCTTTGGTCATAAAATTTTTGCTCGAATAGCATATAATTTTATACTTACAACTATGGCGTTTTATCATTAGGAACTGCTTATATTTAGGAGATTTAAAAAATTCAACCACTTTCATTAATTTTTATGCCAATGCTGATATAAGATACTTGTGTTTGAACAGATGAAAAAAAATAATACAAAGAAGGGATCAGACATTTTTCTGTGTTCTGACAGGACAAGGCTGAGTGGGCTGAGATTAAAGGAAAGGAGATTCAGGTAGGTCTCCTGAAAATCTTTCAAACGAGATAAATAATTAAGCACAGGGTAAGTTGCCTAGAGAAGTGGTCAGGTCTGCACTGATGAGCTTTAAAAACTCACTGGGTACATGTTATAAGCATGATTCAAGTTGAGTGGAACTTGCCTGTGGACTCAAGGACTGTGGCTGTTTTCAGTGATTCCCAAGATTCAGGGAAGAAAGAATGCAGGTCTTGCACTGGTTCTCGTGAGTCACACAGGATGGGGCTTCCTCCGAAGAGCGGCGGGGCGATTAAAAGAGGATTCTGAGGATCGCAGTGGACAGGAGCGGGCAAACAGGGGCGTGGTACGGCACTGCGCAGGCAGGGCAAGTGGGCAGGGTTGTGGGTTTCTTCCTGCTAGTGGGGTTTTTAGTTTGTTGAGTATTGTGCGTTGTTGATTGGTTGGTATTGGGGTTTTTTGGGTTTTTTGGGGTTTTTTAAGTAATGGTTTTTACACGATCAAAAACTGTAGTTACTACAAGTGAATGTAGCCAGATAGAACCCTCCAAAAAGGATGTGTCTGTCCAGACCCATTCCTGTGCGGAGTGTTTGCGCTTATCAGTAGTATCAGGGGGCGTTGCAGAAGAAGCATGCCTATGGTGTGAACAGGTGAAAGATCTTCTTTCACTGGTGGCTGAGCTCAGGGGGGAAGTAGAAAGGCTAAGGAGTATTAGGGAAAGTGAAAGGGAAACTCTAATCGGTGGAGTTCTGCCCTTCCATCCTTGAGGGAGGCCCAGCAGGAGTCAAGAGGACTCCTATGCCTCCCACTGTCAGGCCATAGGAGGACACCTGGNTTTTAAGTAATGGTTTTTACACGATCAAAAACTGTAGTTACTACAAGTGAATGTAGCCAGATAGAACCCTCCAAAAAGGATGTGTCTGTCCAGACCCATTCCTGTGCGGAGTGTTTGCGCTTATCAGTAGTATCAGGGGGCGTTGCAGAAGAAGCATGCCTATGGTGTGAACAGGTGAAAGATCTTCTTTCACTGGTGGCTGAGCTCAGGGGGGAAGTAGAAAGGCTAAGGAGTATTAGGGAAAGTGAAAGGGAAACTCTAATCGGTGGAGTTCTGCCCTTCCATCCTTGAGGGAGGCCCAGCAGGAGTCAAGAGGACTCCTATGCCTCCCACTGTCAGGCCATAGGAGGACACCTGGTGGATGAANGTGATCATGGGTCAACTTTTTCAGCACCTAGTCTGCTGGAAGCGGATGGGCTCCGTCTCTGTGTTAAGGGCGGAAGGTTTTTAGCNGAATGGGTAATGGGTTACTCGAGGAGGTAATAAAAGTTCCTCCCACCCCCCATCATTTAGCCAGGTGCCACTTCAGAATAGGTATGAGGCCCTGGAACTAGAAGACCGGCCAGATGACGTGGAAGAGAATGATCTGTGCAGTGAGCCTCCCGGTTATGCTTCATCTGTCAGACAGATCACCACCTCTAACATTAAAAGAAGAGTAGTCGTAGTGGGTGACTCCCTTCTGAGGGGCACAGACGGCCCCATATGTCAACCAGACCCATCCCATAGGGAGATCTGCTGCCTCCTTGGGGCCTGAGCACTGGATATTACCGAGAGACCTGGGCTGATTCGGCCCTCTGATTATTACCCACTGCTGATACTCCAGGCTGGCAGCGATGAGACTGAAAAGAGGAGCATCAGGGCTGTTAAAAGGGGCTTTAGGGCACTGGGTCAAGTGATTGATAGGGCAGGAGCACAGGTAGTGTGCTCAGTCCTTTTGGTGGCAGAGAAAAACGATGAAGGGAATAGGAGAGCCCGCATTATCAACAAGTGGCTCAAGGGTTGGTGTCATCAGCAGAATTTTGGGTTCTGTGATCATGGGTCAACTTTTTCAGCACCTAGTCTGCTGGAAGCGGATGGGCTCCGTCTCTGTGTTAAGGGCGGAAGGTTTTTAGCTCATGAACTGACTGAACTCATTGAAAGGGCTTTAAACTAGGTTTGAAGGGGGAAGGGGATGCAGCTGAACTCTCTGGAAGCAGGCCCAAGGATGGTAAGCCTGAGTTAGGGGTGAAATCAGTACCTAGCTGAAGTGCATGTGTACTAATGCACACAGCACGGGTAACTAACAGGAAGAGCTGGAAGCCACAGTACAGCAACAAGGCTATGACGTAGTCGCCATCACAGAAACGTGGTGGGACGACTCACACAGCTGCAGCTTTTCCAGCAGGCCAAATGCAGCAGTGCCATCCTGTGAGCCTNTGGGTCAAGTGATTGATAGGGCAGGAGCACAGGTAGTGTGCTCAGTCCTTTTGGTGGCAGAGAAAAACGATGAAGGGAATAGGAGAGCCCGCATTATCAACAAGTGGCTCAAGGGTTGGTGTCATCAGCAGAATTTTGGGTTCTGTGATCATGGGTAAACTTTTTCAGCACCTAGTCTGCTGGAAGCGGATGGGCTCCGTCTCTGTGTTAAGGGCGGAAGGTTTTTAGCTCATGAACTGGCTGAACTCATTGAAAGGGCTTTAAACTAGGTTTGAAGGGGGAAGGGGATGCAGCTGAACTCTCTGGAAGCAGGCCCAAGGATGGTAAGCCTGAGTTAGGGGTGAAATCAGTACCTAGCTGAAGTGCATGTGTACTAATGCACACAGCACGGGTAACTAACAGGAAGAGCTGGAAGCCACAGTACAGCAACAAGGCTATGACGTAGTCGCCATCACAGAAACGTGGTGGGACGACTCACACAGCTGCAGCTTTTCCAGCAGGCCAAATGCAGCAGTGCCATCCTGTGAGCCTGGACACTGAACTGCTCTGAGTGATTGCTTGCTTTCAGTCAGTCTACAGAACTGACTGATCCACGCTGCATAGGAAATGAATATGTGTGGATAAAAATGGGAAACCAAGCAAGCAAAAATATGTTTTCAAACGTTTTATGGTTTTTCCATCCATCTTTTCATCCAAAGGAAAGCTTCCTGGAGAGTCAGTGTTAGACTGTCAATTGAGGAAACTGAGGGAGTGTGCCCATGTGTGTGCTTATTTTAAAAACAGCCATCCTCTTTCCCAGGTGAAAGAAGAGATGTGTTCCCTACCCTGCTGCACACAGCTCTGACTGATTGATGATGCATGCTCAGGAGGAAAATAAAATGCTTGTCCAAAAATTATTTCCCGTATCTTTGAGAGGAACAAGCTGTATTATTTTTTCTCTTGATTCCTAGAGTTGAAAGCTCTGCTTTTACCCTTTAATGGTAAGAGATGTCTGTGTTTGATGAAGGTTTTTTGAACCGCCTAAATGGTCAGGTGTCAGAGATCTACAGGCAGCTGGTGTTTATTTAGTAAATTGTGTCCCTGTTATTGTGGTAAAAGACAGGCCTCAGTGGGCTCTAAGTACACTCTGTTCCCTTGCATGATGCCTTTGTCCAAATGTATGCTTCAGACCTTTGGTTGTTTGCTCTCAAATTTCTTTCTTCTTCATTATATTTCCCCCTGCTTCTCTCCCACCAGGTTATTACACCAAAATAAGACCAATCCAAGTAATTCACGTAATAAGACTTTCAGAAGCAAGCAGAATTTTTTCTATACAACAGTTGTCATTGCAATCTTATTTGTTGTTGTTGTTTGCCAACCATCGATGCTCCCCAGTAACTTGAATAATGTGACAAAGACAACAATTAACATGTATTTGGTGTATACCATTACCACAAAATGCTCCTATCTACCTGCATGAGAAATTGTGAATTGCAATAAATAATCTATTTCCTGAAGTGGATTGCATGTCTGCACTGTGGAGGGTTAGAAAGGGAACTCTCGTGGTTAGAGAGTACATGGGATTTTGTTACCAGATGAGTCGCCAGATGAGAACTTGAACAGCTGACTCTCTCCTGTCTATCTCTCCTCATTTTACCCCTACGATGCTGTTCTTGGAGATGTAATTTAGGTAATTTACAGAATCAGTAGAGTGTCATCAAGATTCCAAAGATCACCAGACATTCATTTGAATAGGAAAAAATGGCTTTGGGGAACCAATTTTTGTCAAATTGTATCTCCCAGTTAAGAGTTCACCTTGTTCTGTGTTTCGCAGATTACACAGATGTAATTATAAAAATAGCTTGCCTTGTGGTGTCTCAACCATTTGGTTTCTGGTTCTGTTTCAGACTCTTGTAGGTAGACGTGGGGATTTGGTGCAAGGAAAATATACCAGTGGGACTTCTCCAGACCTAACCTTTCCTTGTCTGGGATATTGCACAGTCATTATTATCACGTGTCCTGCTTTGTTTCCTCTCTTTTGCCCCACCCATGACCCAAAGCTGCCAGTCTGCTCATCTGGAAGTGCCAGTGTGGTGTAACTGAGAATAAAGAGTGCTCTGTACACACCTGACATACAGGTGGCACTGGGTTGTACCTTGGAGTCAAGTCCATCCTGAATCTGAAAATATCTGAATCCAGGAGGTGGGTGTATTTGAAAGAGAAAAGGAAATTGTGAAGTCTTTGAACTTTGGGGAGTTGAATTGGTTCATCAAACTCTGAGTCCAAGCTTTCCAAATAAGAGTGCCCTACCCTTAACTCTTTATGCAGTAAATCTGGACATCTGATACTTCACTTCTGATGAACCACTGGCAGAAAGCCCAGGAATGCAGACCCTCGACCTGTCCTACAATTAACATTTCAAAGTCTCCGGATCTGTGAGTGGGAATTAAATGTCCCATAGAATCTGGGCATACCCTGTAGCCAGGGTGGATCTGACTGTGATTTAACAAATGCACTTAAGATTTAAAAATTCCCTTATGATTAGGAGTTGGATCGAATCGCTGGAGGAATCCTTCTCTTGTAGACAGAGTTAAATTTATATTCCTCACCAAAAGATCAGAAGGACAAAGACGGGTGACTTTACAGGTTTTGTTATACTCTTCTGAAAGAACACAGTTATTTTTTCAGTGTGGAGGAGAAGCACAACCTCCTTTCAATATTATTTTTTCTCTTCAAGCATATCTGGCAGAATTAGAACTGCAATAAATCTGTCCTGATAATGATGCAAATGTGTGAAATTGCAGATCTCCTTCAACAACCTTTTGCTCTTAGTTTGTTTCTTTTCAGCTGTCAAGCTGCTGAGTTCAAGTAACCCCTTCCACTGAAACAACACTTTATTGGGGAAAAAGCCCTGATACTTTCTCTTTTCTTCCTGGCTTCACTTTTTATTCTCCTCATTGATACTCCTAAGATGAATCTCTGAGGGAGCTGCAAAATTGGAATCTTCAGGGTACGAATTGTTCATTTTCCACTAAATATGAAACCCATCATGCTGAACTGTGAATACAGCAGGATACACTTAGCAGGTGTATGAAAATGAAAATAAAAGGACACTGATTGAAAGGAGAGGGAAAAAAGAATCATGAAAGTGACATTTCTTCAACTCATCCAAAATATACAAAACTATTTTAACTGCTTTCATAACAGATACTGTGCAAAGAGACCCAATTAATTTTATCTTCATGCTGCTATACAATCTGTGTAATTCTTTTGGTCACCCAAATGTCTGAGGTACATTACATTATTCATACAGACTTTAGTCCTTGGTAAAAGAAATCACATTTAATCTCTTTTCTCTTTATCTATGGATTGATCTGTCTGTGAACGGTTCCAAATCTTAGCAGGGAAAAAAGTGTAAGTAATATCAACATGGTAAGTTCTGGAAGAAACCTTAAAGAGAAGACATATTTGCATCAAACAGAGATATCTGTCTAAATAGAGAAGTACCTACTGGTTGAATGTAATATGTAATTGTGTTTAAAGTATAATGTCTTCTAACTGGTGAAGTGAAGTGAAGAAGTGCAAGAGATCAGTGTCCTCACAGTTTTCATGAGGCAAATGGAAGGAATGCTAACTACATCAAATGAAACCCTAATTCCACGCATAGTTACAGGGAACCAAATCCGTTTCTACAGTTCCTTAAGCCAGACTAACTTTTGGTTTCTGCTGCTGGCAAACAGCAACAGGGGATTTGTCCAAGACCCTTAAAGGAAAGTGCTGGTTCAGTTGAGCAGTGGGCAATGGCAGACGTTTCCTGAAACTTCTCTGCAGAACTACAGGATGGGAAGGTCAAGTTGCCCTCCAGTTTTAGGAATGGGTACCTTGATACCTTTGCAGAACTAGAGCCAGTAAGTCCTCGCATTTTCATCATAGTCTTCACTTTGTCCTGTAGTGAACGTTGCAGGCTGCTCAGCATGCCTGAGCTGAATGTTTTGATGTACGAGGGTGCTGGAGAGGGAGAAACACCATGGACTGGAATTTCCTTATGGCAACAGAGTGAAACTGAGAAGTTAGCAAGTGGGTGCGCTGAGATTCGTTCTCCAGAAACTATGAAGAGGGTAGATTGATTTCATAATTGAATGTGAAACTGCCTCATTTTCTGGTTTCATTGTCTGCTCAGAAACCAGCCCTTGTTTGAAGAGTAATTTTCTCTGATTTACAAGGCTTTCAGAAAGCTTTGGTGCAGTTTGGGTTAATCTTGTGCCAAATTCAGATCTGTGCAAGAGTCTGGGTAAATCTGGATTAGTGTATAATTTCATGCATATAGTACAGAGAAATCAGCAAATTGCTTACAGTTCTTTTTCTGCCTATGGGCTGATGCAGAGAGGAGCCACAGCCATATACAGCCAAATTTTCAGGGATCTCCAAATGCTGACTTTGGTATATGGGCCTACATTGCTTTTTCAATCCCCAAAGTACCCACCATTGTTGTTACATCTGAATATAAATTACAGTGTAAAATTTGTTTATCTCTTGCAAAGTAAAAGCATGAAAATTAGTCTTGTAATATTCACTGAATTGAGTTTGCTGCATCGAGGGACCAAGCTGAGATCAGGTCACCTTTGGGAGAAAGTCCATAGTGTGACCATTTGACATTCAGTAGGTGGGAGAACCATCTGCATTTGAATGTGGAAAATGAAAACGGCCATAGAAAAGGGGAGAGCGCCAAGGCTTTCACTGACCGCAGATTTCAATGGCTCCTTTATATTCAGATGAGAACCAAGAGGGAGTTGAGACCTGATCTGGAGCACCGTTTGTTCTCCAGTTTGCTGCCCACATAGCCCCACTTCCCCTTGCCCCTTTCTCCCAGAAGCTCACTGAAGTACAGGCAAGTCTGCCTCAAGGGCTTGTTTTTGAAGATTGCAGCATCTTCTCCAGTCTGGCCTGATAACCACACAGTAAGTGTGTATTTGTTACAACGTGGGTGGGAAGCCTCTTGGAATATAGGACAGAGAGCCAGCCCTGTATTACAGGTGGGGTTTTTTCATTTAACGAATGCTCATTTATCAAGCTGCTGAGGGGAGAGAAACACAGCTATTTCTGCCTGTGTGCCTGCAAGGATAATAAAAAAACACCTTTAAAGGTATAAACAGACTTGAAACCCCATAGGATTTAAAGGCAGATGCGAGGTATATGCAAGCTTTTAGAAAGATAAGTAGTTCGCTTCATCCTGATTGTGTTTTTACTGATTCTATAAAACAACTTAAAGTAGGGATTTAAAAATGCTTCCTTCTATAAAATTATTCCTCTCCCTGCATTCATCTTTGCATGGTCTGCACATTTCAGGGGGGTTTATTATGGAATACTGGATTTGGATAGTGCTTTTCCTTTTCACTACTTTAAGTCATTTCCTTGGCAGTGATTATACTTAACATTAATGCCCAAACTAATATGCAGAGTGAATGTCATTGACTCTTACTCCCTTCTCTTTACCAGTCCAAGGGTAACTGTGAAGTTAAAGTATTTGACTGGTCTGAAGTTGGCATCAGAAGCTTATCCCTGTTGAAAATGATCCTTTGTATGTTTCTTTTAATACAGACAGTGATTTTAGGCTTTTGCTTACAATACACGTACACACAACTACTCGAAGCATCATACCTACCGTTTGTGTCCTCTAGTGGCTTTATTTATGATATAACTATAAAGAAACCCCTAGGCTGGTTCCTCTTTGAGGCTATGACTTTGATCATAGGATATTGCATTGAACTTTACTTTACTTTAGAGGCTCTAACAAGAACAAAAGTCAAGAAAATTTAGAACAGCAGGGAGGGCCTTTCTATTCAGAGGCAGATTATCTTTAATCCTCTTCCCTTCCTTTTGCCTGATGTGATATGCACATACAGGCATCCATGTGTACACAACTACTTGTACAGTTTAAGTTACTCTTGCCCTCCCTCAGAGCCAGAAGCATAAATCTTGTTTCTCTAATAAAGGCACTTAAAGCACAAAGTTATGAAAATATCCTCTATGTTTCTGCGTGGGGTATGTCACTGGCAGTAGGAAGCATTTATCTTTCCTGTCACTTAGTTTCCTTGCTGAAGTCTCTAGGGACAGCAACATTTGGTTTTCTTGAAATTTTCAATAAAGGACAGGCAAATAACATCTTTCGCCACTAGGCTTTCCCCACGTTAGCTCTGCTAAGGGTGTCTTGCAGGGACAATTATCCTGTGCCACTGCCAGGGTTTCAGTGGTCATTGTTATTGCAGCATTTGTCCCTTTCCTGACAAATCACATTATTCCCATGGCTGAGGACCATTAGTGGACCCAGGGGAGCCAGGGGGGGACGGCAGCTGGCAGCTCGCCCCTGGGCAGAGGCAGTCCGAGAGGGGGTGAGCAGAAGAAGGTCAGAAGGAGCTCGTTCGGGTACTCTGCTGTACCTCTGAGCTGCCAGCTACACAGTGCTCGCTCTGCTTCATGCCCCTGCCCTGCCCGGGCCTTGCTTCTGTCTTAGCTTTGCAGTGCTGCACCCACTGCCCTCCCTCCACTTTCTCCCGTGAGGGAGGGGCCCTTTTCCATGAGCTTCTCTCTCTGCTGAAACAATTGGCAATGTGCAGTCACCGAAACATCAGCAATGCCTGGAAATCACACCATTTTGATAAAATATCCCCTTATTGGCGTTTTTGTTGTTGTTGTTTTGTT